>VYZV01021883.1:9429-50008 GCA_013401275.1 Pandion haliaetus | reverse complement strand
TCAAATCCTGAATACCCCGAAGATTTCAGTCTGGAGATGCTGCCAGTGGAAGTGTGTTTTCATTTCCTATGCTGCCATCATTCTCTGCTGTGAGATGGCTTCCCCAGCTGCACCAAACCTCTCAGGATACTTAACAGGCAAAAAGTTCCCTTGATGAACTATCTTTTTCCACTAAGACTAGAGACTATTATACATACCATACCCATGCAGTCTAATTTAGGATTATGGTTTATGGAAAATGTAAGCGTGAGTTACCCAAATTGCTATTCACTACATGGTGGCCTTTTCAAAGATAAATATTTATTTATGCATTCACTTTCTATTTGTCCATGGAATCAAAATATTCCATGGACAATTTTAAGGACCTCATATAATTGTTTTCGTCAACTTTCTTTTTAGGAGGAAAGGGAGCATAAATGGAATTGTTTACATTTTTACTACAGACCCAATTTCTCTCTCTTTGTGTCGCTACTGATGTGGTATTTAAACCCTTGTTAAGAGATGATGTTGGAATAAGCTGTTCCTTTACTTTAACTTAATTTCAAATTGCAGTAGATTGGAAGACTGATGACAGAATTGGCTGCTAGTTATAAAACCATCTTTTTGTGCTTGGGGATCAGTCCACTCAAATCTTCATTTAATTTTCAAAACTTTGAGATTATCATTAACTTTCAAGATGATGGTCAACCAAGGTGAAGATGGTAACTGTTATGGGTTTGTGTGGCGCGGTTTTCCTTAGTGGTAGGGGAGGGGGACTGCAGAGGAGGGCCCTTTAAGAAGCTGCTAGAAGGTCCCCTGGCGCCAAAATGTCGGACCCGCCTCTGGGAGGGGAGTGACGGTGGTAGTGCCTCTGGGAGAACATATTTAAGAAGGGGAACCGGCAGTGTGGGCGTTGGGAAACGTGAGAGGAACATCTCTGCCGACACTGGAGTCAGTGAAGGAGGAGGGGCGCCTGAGGAGGCTGATGGCTCTGCAGCCCGTGGTGAGAAGGCAGGCTGTCCCCCTGCAGCCCAGGGAGGTGAACGGTGGAGCGGAGGCTCCCGAAGATGGCCGTCACTCCATGGTAAACACCGTGCTGGAGCAGTGTGTGACTGGAGAGCAGCCCGCGGAAAGGACCCGCGCCAGGGAAATTCGGGAAGAACTGAAGCCCACGGAAAGGACCCGCGCCAGGGAAGTTTGTGAGGAACTGCAGCCTGAGGAAAGGACCCACGTTGGAGAAGTTGGTGAAGGACTGTCTCCCGTGGGAGGGACCCCACGGTGGAGCAGGGGACGAGAGAGGAATCTTCCCCCTGAGGAAAGGAGCGGCACAGACGATGTGTGGCGAGCTGACTCAACCCCCATCCCCCATTCCACTGTGCCGCCGGGGGGAGGAGGGAGAGAGAACTGGGAATGGAGCTGAGCTGGGAAGGCGGGAGGGGTGGGGGGAGGTGTTCTGATGTTTGGTTTCCCTTCCTAATACCCTTGTGTTTTGTTTTTGATTTGATTTGTAGTAAATTAAATGGATTTTGTTTCTCCCCCAAGTTGAGCCTGTCTTTTGCCCGTGACCATAAGTGGGGAGTGATCCCTCCCAGTTCTTGTCTCGACCCACAAGCCTGCCTTTGGATTTTCTCCTCATCCCAACGTGGCCAGGGTTGGGGGTGGGGGGTGAGTGAGTGGCTTCGTGGTGCTTTGTTACCGACTGAGCTGAAACCATGACAGTAACTTCTCAGGAAGGTCTGCTATAAGAGACCACCATGAACTTGTCTTTTGAATTCTAAAAACCTGTCTATCTGCCTTTCATTAGCCCTGACTTAGGGATGGAAAGGAGAAAAACAGACCTATTCTGGTAATAGCGGAGCTACACAGTCCTGTTGGACTAATCCTGACATTTCTGAAGGCTTTACATTTGACAACTAGGAGACTGGATTACAAGCAAGTAGATGAGTGAGCAGAGAGATTTTAAGTGTTATTAGTTGTATGCTACCAAAGACATACATAGTCAAAGTAATAAAGCATGAAGGAGGCAACACAGATGATGGCCCAAAGCTTGCAGGTGTAGAGCCACAGCAGGAACCACAATCATGTAAGAATTTACAAAACACCCATAACAATAGCAGTATTTAGGTGCTGAGTGAGTTACTAGTTAGTGCAGCATGAAGGAGTTTCTACTACCAGGAAAGCTACATTGATCCCACAAGAACTGCAGGAGGAAGAGTGACAGACTATGTACAGGATATATACCATATGAATAGCTGTCTCCAAAGAGGACTAGGGCAAGGAGATGGAAGAGGACATCGAGGTCAAATTATTATTATTTTTTTGACTACAGCAGCCAGACGGCTCTCAAATGGTTGATTTGAACAGCTCTAATAGAACAATGTCATTAAAACCCAACAGTCAGCGCTCAGGGAACAACATTGCTGAGTCGCTACCAATGTCTTGGCAGGTGAATATGAAGGTTCATGCCGTTAATGACTAGCATTTGTAATGACTGCTTTATTTCATTTCAGCAAATACTCCATTTCCAAAGGAGCCCCAGGATAAGGATGGGGAATTGAATTAACATGCATTTTGGGCTCATGCAAGCCAGAAGCCTTTAGCTTGGTCACAGGAAGATCAAACAGAGACCCTCCCTCTACATTGTCACCAGCCAGCTCTCGACATTGCTATTTCAATGACTTTCACACCTGTGTCTATTAGTCTTATTAATACTCAACATTTGCATTGTGAAATGGATTCTGGTCCCCACTTGTATAGGAGCAATTGCCTGTACACCATCAATGTCACAACCTAGGTCCCAGATGCAGCAGAAGGTTTCAGCATGTGCTTAATTTCAGACGCAGGCATACAACCTATTCAACTCAGCAGGACTGGAGTGTATGTTCAACCTGCAGCATGGGGCAAGGAGGCAGCAGATGGGAAATTGGCACAGCAGGGGCTGACAGAGCATGGTTAGCTACATGTTTTTTTGGTTATTTATACCTGTAGGGATGAGTGGGGAGGGAAGGAGGGAGAAAGGGGGAAGCAGGCATGGAAACGGCAGGAGGAGGAAAGGAATGAAATCAACACATTATATGTCAAGGCGGAAGGACTGAGAAAAGTTCCCTAAAGAGACAGATTTCCCAGTCACGTTTTGGTCCTTTTTTAAAAATTATTATTTTTTTTTTTTACAGGGGTGTCATTCAAGTGGCACAATGGGATGCTGAGACTGTTTGCTAATAAGCATGCAGAAGTTTAGTCACTGGAGGAAGACACCAACAAATAGGAAGGATGGAGTGAATGTCTTATGCTTGTGACAGTGTTCTAGCAAAGCTAAGTAAAATGTGTGGGATAAGCCCTGTTTCCCAACAAGTATCTGCCAGGGGCAAGTGAGATACTCAAACTAGTATGTGAGTTCACCCGGAGAGCTGAGTGCATCCTGCTGTGCATGGAACAGCTAGTGCCACACTCACCACCACTGCTGCTACCTGATTAAAGTGTATTTGTTAGAAAAACAGAACAGGACCTGCAATTGTCTGCTTTCTGATTCCACTCTGATCCCTCCTGTGCGCAGCTTTCCTAGGTCTAAGTTACTAGTGAAGAAGTTAACTAGGACAGACAGGGAGGATTTCTCTCTCAGGGTTAAGAATGCAAGGAATATCCCACTGTGCTAGTCCATAGCCCTGTGGTTCCTGGCAGATGCTGAGCACTGTCTTCTGGAGGACCTTTCTGGTGAGGCTGACCAATGCTGGAGGTAAGAAAGTCGACTGCCTCTGCGTTATGCTTGTGCACCAAAAACAAACTCCCACCAAGGTAGTACCTTTCTCCATGCCAAGGCCTGTATGTCAAATGCAAGAGACAAACATTGATGCAGAGTCTGTAACCTACATAGGCAATAGGTGGAAGGGGAAGAAGCATGGGGAATACAACAGACCCCTTCAGAGTCGTATCACTCATAGGGGTGAAGAAAGGAACTGAACCACGGACAGCGATTCGCGATTTAACACTCTTCCTGCTTGATTAGGGTGGGCCTTTTTGAGAGACGCATGCCAGGAGCTTGTTTGTAAGGTACTTCACCACTGACCCTGAAAGCCCTTGGGAGTATGCTGGATACACTTTGGAGAGCCCTGCTGATGCCTAACGTCTGCATGAAACCAGCTATGATAATGAGTAACTCTGGTGGCCAAAAATGCTGCAGCAATTTTGAAGCAGACTACAAGCTAATCCCTAGGATCATGATTAACATGTTTATTTTGCTCAGTTAAACAGATTCTAATGTCCAGGGCTGGGTGTAAGCATTGCTAAGAACACAGTCACTAAGCTGCCAACTTTGGGTTGCCTTTGGTGATCTAGAGGGCAACCCCGGACACTGTAATAACCCTGAGCTTCTAGAGAGTGGGGAAGTGGGTTTCTTTCCTTTTATTTTATTTATTTATATGTTTGTTTGTTTGTTTGATTGATTTTCCAGACCTAAAAGCTGCTCCGGTCTGCCATTGAGCAGTCATCCTAAATATCAGACCATCGTTCTTTTTAATTAATGACTTATTGTCCTAGATTTAGGCAATATATTTTCCCTTTCATTGTGCATATAAACAAATTTCACAGCCTGGACAAAAACTTTCTTCTCAGTAAGGAGTAGAAGAAAGGGAATTGAGAGAAATGGAGAAAATAGATCTCTTCTACTTGTCCAAATGCTGCCAGGTTGTGTAGTCAAAGTTTCCCATAAGATGGGAAATTAAAGGAGCTCGGTCTCTTGGACATTTTTTTGCTTTTTGCTGTCAAAAGAACAATTATGTCACATGACTTTGAAATTATAAATGGCTTGCTTAATATTCACTAATAAGAGAGCATTCTTGTAACCCACACCAGCGCTTTCCTGACTGAGAGCCGGGGTGTTTGCTTTTATATGACTTGATTTGATGATTTGCTTTTATATGATCAGCTTTGATGATTAGTGGGGGATCCTTTACACCCTCCTTTCTCCACCAATCATGTGATGGAAGAAGATGGGATAAAGCATGTATCAACTTTCAGGGAAAGCACGCAGTAGAGTGTTATCAGGAAAACCAGACCTCAGCTAGAGATCATGAAGGGCAGAACAGGACATTTTCTCTTGTGCTTTCTGCAAAACACCATCCTGCTACTAACATAGTGCAGATACCTCAGAAACTTTCTGTGCCCTTTGGATACCTTCCCACAACCAACCATTAGGGTGTGCTGCACACCAGCAGTCACTGATTGCATCAGAGGAAATCTGAGCTTAATTCAAATTGTACATGCAATGCCAGGTCCTTTCCTCTCGTTTTCAGAGACCTAGGCAAGCCAGTATCTCTGCTTTCTCATGGCATCTGGTAGTCACTGACACCCTCTGTGGTCCCTGATGCTATGCTCTGAATTGTCCTCTCTTGTGCTGTACCTTCCATGCTGTCCATTTCCCATTCTCCTCTGAGGTTTATGTGTTTATCCAGTCCCAGCACAACAATAGCTGAGTGACTCAAGGGCTACAGGCTCAAGGAACGACATAGGCAGAACTAATCCTGCCTTGGGGCCTGAAGATAGATTAGACAACCCCTGGGTGGCTCCATGTTTTATCATTTCAGGCCTTATCCTCCCAAACAGAAATTAAGGAATATGTTCCCAATAAACAGAAAACTCAAGCGAAAATTAACTTTTAAGGGGATCTGAATAAGTCACAAATTTGGTCAACATCCAGAATAGTCTCTGTGAAAATAAGACAGAAAGGAGCTTTGGAAATACAGAAAATGGATGGAATTTTGCCTTGCTTCAGCATGGCATGTTTTTTTCTTTTAAACTGAAAGGAGAGGATGGGACTAAGCCCCAAAGAGCATTTCAATGAAATTCAGGGAAACCTGGCAGTACTTCTGCTTCTGCTTCTGCTTCTCCCTTGGTATTTTTTTTCTTAAATAAATAAATAAATAAATAAATAAATTCTTTGTCTTTCATTTCCTCTGTTTCCCCAGACCATCATCTCTCTTTAGACAATAAGATTTTTTGAGCAGGGAGCACACTGCATGTTCACTCAGCATTTTTGAACCTGTGAGTCACTGAAATATCTATTTAGGGATAAGACCCCACATTGGTGTAAACACAGAATTTGCACAAGGCGGCAGGTCCAATGAGATGTGAGGCTTCAGTCCGCTCTATACAGACTTCTTGTGTGATCACAGACAGAAACTCGGCTTTAGTCTAAAAGGGCAGAGTACCATGTTTCCTCAGCACAGCCAGGGATGTCCATGCTGTCCGCCTGTTATCCTCTACGCTGGGTATGATCTGGGAGAAGCCAAATGTCTTTCCAGTCAGAGAAACTCCTGTGTGGGCCAGAAGATTGGCCTGTAGCAGTGGTTTGCTTACCTAGATACAACTGGCTGAAGCCTGTACACTGAAATTTTGTGCCCAAACTCAAGTGGTTCAAGTGCCCCTGCTCAGCAAGGGCAACAGTCCTGTATCAGGCAATGTCGCTAAAGGGCTGCATGCACTCAAACTGGAGTGCTGACCTCATGGTAGTAAGTCAGTTAAATGAATATCTGGGTAGATAGGTTTTCATTAATCAAGTGTATGACTTGGAGAACAAATGGTCATTGAAAACATCTAGACAAGCCTGGAAGAGTGCAGCTGTTAGCATTGCATACTACATTATCACCACATATTTAGATTGTTACTAAGTGAACTTTAGGTAAGGCATTCTCCATTTGTCATTTTCCCCCTAGTGAATTCAGCTACCAACATTGATTTCTTTTTTTTTTTTTTTTTTTTTAAATCTGAAAACTTGGCTATTAACTTTTCAAAACTTATTAATCTGTTTTCACTCCATTGGTAGCAGCTTCCCCCCACCTTCTACTTAGCTTGTTAAAACTCAGAGTTGATTAAATATGACACAACAGTAAAATATTACATAAGCCACGAGAAAATTTTTATTTCATTATCAGCACAAAGTGAGTCATCTTGAATATGACACTGACTTTGGCTCCATTTTCTCTCACTTTTTTGCTCTGGTTTTATATTTAATCACAGCCTTTTTCTCCCTCTCTTTGCGCATATGATTTTGTTTTTCAAATCCACAGCAGAACGATCCAACTTTGTTCTTATGCTATTAATTAACACCACGCTCTAGTTTCCAACATACTTAAATGATGAATAAGGTTAAATTCCAGACAACGTTCTGTACATTGCCATCAATTAACAATTTTTGAGGCAGTGCTTCATTAATAAACATTGATCAGCAGAGCCCTTGTGTGGAGTGCATTGGAGCTGAGAATTTGTACCAGAGCTTCTTTAATATGTGTGCTGGAGTGTGTGGTGTGGGTGAGTGTGTGCACGAGCGTGTATGTGTGCGTGTGTGAAAAAAAATCAATGCAATATCCTAGGAAACTCATCAGCACATCATCTCCTTAAAGGTTAATTAAGAATTTGAGGAAGAACAGAGGGGCTGAAGCAGAGGTGATGGACATCCATGTCTCTCCAGATCATTAAGTACTAATTAGGTTTGGAAAGTCTATTGAGCTTCCTTGGTCTCATCAAGCCATGTGATGGTCCCTGGATACCTCAGTGTGAAATGCCATCAGCACTATATCTCCATTTATGAACAGGATGCACTTCAGTCTCAGGTGTGCCTGCTGTCTCGCACTATGTGTGTGTATGCCTCTTTCAGTATGTGTCTGATTAAGCTGTTTTATACACTGCATAAAAACTGCATGGAGAATACAGACTGTTTCAGAACCATGTGCAATACAGCATTTTTGCTGGAAGGCTAACAAGGCCAAAAAAGGGGTAAAAAAAAAGCCAGAAAAGTTCCTATAGGGTATAAATTCAGAATGAGCACGGGAAAAACTTACAAGCCCATATGAACCCTCTTGCTGTGCTAGATGTTCACTTAGGGAGGACTTCCAAACTGGCTTCCCCTTACTTATGTTTCTTCAGCTCAAGATGGAGGTGGGGCAAGTTGGGAACTCCACAGCGAAAGTTATCAGAGCAAGACCTCACCATGCAAGTTCAAAAAGACCATAATATGTGTTTTGTTAATTACCTCTGTTAAAACTCTTAGCAAGAAGTGCTGCACAGTTAAACCCCGGAAGAAGTGACAGTTGTTTAGAAATGGCTTCCATGGAAGGTGAGATGCTGCTTTTAACTTAATTTTCTCACTTTTCACTATTTCCCAGTCTACAGGTCTTACAGGGACAGACTCTTCTCAGGATGTTTTCTTTAAATTGAATTGGAAATACAAATTTAGATGCTCAGCTATGGACAAGGATCTAGCAAGCAATCCAATCTGTGCCTGAAAGAAACCTTCCAGGTGCCCAGGTACTGAGTCAGCTCTCAGTGCTAATGTGCAAAGTAATTCAAACCAGATGCCAGTGACCAGGTAGGTTCTTCTGGCAACCAGCCCTGATGGTGGTATTAGAAAAAAAAGACAGCTGGCTCTGTTATGAGTGTTTCCTGAACTTGGTAACTCAATAATACTTGTTAATTCTAGCATTTAGGCAGTCTTATGCTAGAGGGATGGCGTAACACTGCTGAAAGGTAAAGGAAGAATGGGCCTGGTAGCCCTTCGGCATTGTCAGTCCAAAGAGTTCATTATTCAGATATATGCAAGAGGTGTCATCTTTACATATAAAGAGCTAACACACTCCCAGTAACTCACCTATTCCCTTTCTCAGGATGGAGAGATGAATAATGTACCTTAAGATGTTAGCACTCATTTAACAAAAAGATACTGGAAAGCATTCTCCTCTGAGCTGGCATTTTCAAGGAACACCCGGTATAAAGGAGGATGTTGACACTGGGGATAGCTGCCATTGCCTTTTTGAGCCCTACTGAACTTTGACTTTGATTGCACCCGATAGTATGGAAGTTAATGGTTCACTGGCTCAAACTGTTGCCCTGCCGATACCGTGCTATTAACATTTTGGTTATTAAGAGCAACGTCACAAGGGTGAAGGGAGCAGTCTGGGAACCACTAGAATGTGGGTTCTTTAGGATGCTTCTGGAATTAAAATCAACTGCCTCCCACTCCCACCACTACTGCCACCCAATTTTCAGCAGGAGATGGCTGAATTGAAAAGCTACTGATAATGTTGCAGCCTGAACGTCTGCTCCAGAATATCAAGGACCCCTTGATAAACCCACTGCAATGCCTGGAGCACTTAATCTGCAGGCAACTTGCTCTCTGCAATATGGAGAGGATTGCCACTAATCCTGGCGCATTACTGTTCACTTGACAGAAGTTGCCTGAAACAACTTGCGTCTGTTCTTGTCCTGATTTGCTGTCAGTATTTATTAAGAGCACTGTGTTTAAAATGGCACACAATGTAGCCTGCAGATAACATCTTAAGCTTCCTGTCTATACCAACAAAAAAACAAACACCCCCTCCCGAGAAAATCTCCTCCAAACATTGTCACTCCCCACTTTGCTCAGCCATGTCGCCACTGCTGCTTCCTCCCCAAGAGGTTCCTGCAAGAGCAGTAGTGTTAGCAAGAGGCATTTTATCTCTTGTTTCACTGATAACGATTCCTGAGCTGCTATAAAATAATTTTAAAAACTGAAGTGATATAAAATGAAATATTAACGACTCAAATCAGCTCTATTTTTGTGACTTCAGTGGAGAAACATGTTAGACTGACAGCATCTGTGGTCTTCTATTGACCAATAAGACCTTCATGTTCCTCCCCTTTCTGGCATAACTGAACATTAACCTCTAAGGATGTAAAGATGTTACAGCTTCTCTGAACATTCAGTCTTAACCACTGTGCTTAGAAGTAAACAAGACTCACTTTTGAAGGCTGAATATGGTGATGGTTATATGATGTGGGCATTTATTTACCAAGAATGTGGTTTGACTCAACGGCACTGACTTGTTAAATTAACTGGATCTACATAGTTTGACTTTTTACATAGTGAAGACCATAAAACATCCCCACTAATTCCTGCCCTGATTCTGATTTGTGTCTGGACAAGTTTTTGGAAGTATAGTTAAGTCCTCTGAAGAAAAAACCAGTGACTGCTAGTAAATGGCTCTGCAACATGTATTTTCCAGTTTCCAGCAAGGGCCCTATAGTATTTCCAGCTGGGTTGATTACAGCCATTTCTCTTAGCTTTTTATATCTCTTGGTTTCAATATTGTCATAGACCAAGAAACATTATCATGAGTAGCAGAAGACCGTTCTCAAGCACACTGGCAAAGAGAATCTGCTCTTCCGTGTGTCCTGCACAAAAACCTGTGGTTCTTCTGCCAATTCAATGATCGTACAGAAAAATGATAGTCTGGAAGGAGACAGATAATCAGGGTGGCTTTTTTTTTAAATAAGGAAGATATTAGAGAACCTAAATTATATCCTTTTGTGCTTCCCTTACTGGCCCTTGAAGATTTTCTCTTGCTAAATTGATATTTCATTGTTAGTGGAGGAAATTTTCAGACTTATCCTTAAAGAGCTATTTCTTCTACTTTTGGATGGATAGTATGCTTAAGAATTTAGCATCAAACAAGGTTTTCCTTGTTCTTTTTTGCTCCCAGCACATTGGTCTCATGAAGGATTTCATCACATATGCGTGTGAAGGATGTGTGTGCATGTGTGAGAGTATGCATATGTATCAGTCTAGCATATTTGAAGACATTTTAGATACACATGTATATATACACATATTTGTAGAGAGGACATATATGTGTGAAGACAGAATAGTCATACCTGGTCTGGATGTTTCTGTATTCAGGCAGTATAGACAGTGGTGAGAGTTAAAGAAGGTGGTTTATGTTGTGGTAACAGTCCTAGACAGCAAAAGGAGTTAATGTAAAGTGTAACTCCTCTGATCTCAATAATGTATTGGAAGACAAACCAGTGGAGTATCTTTCCTTCTGTCTTTAAAACAAAGGACTGGTTTGCAAAGCAAGGCCCTGTACATCAACCTAGTCCATGCAGCATCTTAGCATTTGTCTGGGACAAGCAACATTAGGTATGGCAGACAGTAGCAGCACTTTCAAATGAAGGACAGATAGCTGTCCAACACTGACACCACAAATGTCTAAGACTTTTAATTCAGTTTCATTCAGTGGACCTTTTGCTCTCCAGTCCCTTGCTAGTGCTGTCAAACTTTTCCAGAAGCAAGGAGTGCGGGAACAATGTGATTAAAGAAGAATTACAGAAGGTGGTAGAGACATTTGTTTATCCATCAGGTAAATTAGTTCATCAGATGACACCCTGCTTCACAAACTAGATTTCTGGGAAATGGGTGTTTGTACAGTGTGTGTGTGTGCGTTTGTACATGTGGGGTAATGGTGGAAAGTTGTAGATGCAGGGCAAGGGACATAGAAGAGGACTAGCTAGTGAGCTTTAGGGTGGGACGTGAGGCAAATGACAGCCAGATCCTGACAGGATATAACAGGGTGTCCAAAAGAATAAGACACAATGTCTGCCATAAACCAGCCTTCTATTGGTTTCCTTTGAAAACCTCATCTTAGAAAGAGACACCAGTTCTCTGGCATAATAGACCCCCATCTGTCAATGTGCTTGTAGGTACCAGGGGGATGAGATGGAGAAGAATAGAATAAAAACTCCCTTACTCTTTCATTTCTTTATCCATTCCTGCAAAGAGTGTAGTGCTTGGAAGCTTTAAGCATTTAGAGATTTAAGCAAGTTACAGATAGGGATGTCTCTGCCAGCACAAGGCAAAGTCCTTGGTAAGGCTAGCTCTGACCCTGGAAGTGGCAGATGCACTGTATGACTTCTGTGCACTGCTCACCTTTCATTGTGATGGACCTGCGAATGCAAACCTGCCTGCAGCTGAGTATTTTGGGAGCCCTCTGTGACAATACCTGCACTTCAGCTTGCCTGATGAAAATTCGGGGACGTGGTCACCCTAAGCAACATTTCCTCTCGGCTGGTTATAGGTAGCAAAGGTTGGTAGGCACCGTGTAACTCTTGTGGAGTTACTTAGAGCTGGAAAGGGACAGGGAGATTCTGCCTTTTCTGGCCAGCCACAGCACTTACAGAAAAAACTTCCTGTGAGCTATGAAGATCATGAAGCCTGGGTTCCTAAGGGTTTGTACCATGAGCTGGTACCTCCTTTGGATTTTCTGCTGTCTAGTGAGGGGTGTGCTCTAGCATGTCCTCTCTTTCTGTATAAGCATGGTGCTCAGAACTGCACAGTACAGAGTATTCCTCTGTGGAACCCCTCAACAGCATTTTCTTTGGGAAACAGGGTAGCTGGGCTAAGAGAAAGAAAGAGCTTGCTTATGTATCTGCTCACTTCTTGAGGGATATCAGCATTGCGAGATACGGTTCTCCAGACCAGGACTGCCAGGGTCAAAATCTGTCATGTTACACGTTCATAATCTGCATGGGCTATAGATCTAGATCACTGTATGTATCCACTGTCCCTGAGGAGTGGGAGAGGAAGAGGGGAGGAATCATAAATTGACACCTGGAGATTTTTATTATTTTTAAGGAGGAATGCACAAAAAAGTATTTTTCCAATTTCAGACATGCAGCTTTCTCCAGAAATCAGAAAATATCAAAAGAATTTCAAAAGGATCTTACTAAAGATAGGTTTGTTTGAAAAGATATTTTCCATTAAAAAAAGAATATTGCAAATGCTTACTTTTAGTCACCTTTTGGACATAGCTTACATTGAATTGCAAGTCCTGGGTAACAAGTACTTCACCTTTGATGGAATGATATGAATAAATAAGCAGTTTACTTTGCATTCCCTGAGAATAACTGTATTTCCTCATCCTGGCTGCTGGGGTTGCTAACCTGTCCTGCTTCTCCAGAGGCAGGCAATGCTGCAGGGGTATATTTTCACCCATAAAACCAAAGTGCAAAACATCCTTCAAGCATTGTTCAAGGAAATTGCATATAGCATTTTGACAAGGCATGTTCTTTACACTACAGATGAACTAACTCAACTTTACATCAGCAGTTTGTTCATGATCTCTGCAATTTTTATTTTATTTATTGGATGAAAGGAGTCATCATTTGGTCAAATTTGAAAGTTCAGATGCTTTTTAGTTTTCTGCATTAGAAACAAACCTCCCAAGCCTTATCGCTTTTGCCTGTCTTTAGCTGAGGTGAATAGCCTGATTCAAATTTTGTAAATATACTTCAGCTGGTCTCTGAGAGGTACTCCGCACTGCAGAGGAATGAGTCACATCATTGTTGCTTTCACTTTTACACTGGGGATACTGCTCCTGCCAGGATCTTGCCATTTACTTGGATAACTAGTCAGCACTCCTTTCGTATTCCAGATTGTCATCCTTCCCTTCCCTTTTCCCCTTCCTCCACCCTCTGGGAGCTGCAGGACAGCGTTGTCCTATTGTCCTATGGAGGTAGGCCTCAGGTAAATGATGTTGCCTGATCCCTTGAGAAGGAAGGAAAACAAAACCCCAGCAAAACAAAACCTGTTCCCATTCACACCCCAAACCCTGAATACGGTCCCTTTGTGCCAGCTGCACCGTCATACTACTGTGTTCTATCTTGCCATGATTTTTTTGGTGGAAAGCTGCCTATGCAATCCGTGAGCACTGTTGGAACAGCCCAATTTTACAAGCATAAAGTATTATGATTGCATTGATTTCCATCATAAATCATATTTTCCATCCTCTGTCTCTCTTTCCTTTCACTGACTGAATTAAGCCTTGGTGTTTTCTTTAGCTGCTGCCAGAGCTGAGGCTTGAGATGATATTAGGGTAATGATGATAAATTTTACCCTCAAGCCAAACCATTTCCACATTACAGATAATGTTTTTTTCCAAATAAGTTCTGTTATTGGAATCCAGGACCCACCACATCTGCAGGCTGAGAGGCTGCCTCAACATAGTCTCTTTGCTGTAATGGGTTTATAGATTTGAAGATTTGCTCTAAACAAATAAATGAGAGAAGTGAGAAAAGAATGAATGAAGGAATGGAGAGTGAAAATCAACCAGAAGAGGAGAAAATGAAGGAAAGGGGGAAAAAACGAAGAAGACAAAAAATAAGGGAAAGAGGAAATAGAACAATGGGGTAAAAGCAATTAAGGAGAAAAATGAGTAATGCATACAGCAAAGTACTAGCAAGCCTGCTGCTAGCTCTGTGTGTGTGTCTCTGGGAAGGAGCAAATCTGGCCCTACAGAGAAGCACAAGTGCCACACAAGCATGCAGATCCACAGCTATGTGTTTCAGGTTTCACCCCTGCCTTCTTAAAAGACCATTCCCTGGCATCTCATCTCAGAAAGGTCTTGGACAGACTAATGCAACATTCCTGCAAAAACTCAGCTGTCCCCACAATGGACTAGGATGAAACTGAGCTAACCCTGCCTCAATATTAGTTTCTGTACTATGGCCTACATCTCAAGTGGTGTCTTACTGGCCTAAGATTAGTCTCATTTTTCTGAAGCTACTGCAAAGCAGGTCATCCTGAAGCTTTTGTCTGAGGGGAATTCAGTCTGTGTAATCAGGCCTGAAGGAGAGCGTCCCATGCTCAGCAGAGTATAGATTCTGGGAATGGTGACCTTCAGCAGAGTGGCTGAGGGAGGCCAAATCCATTACTTACTTGTTCTTCAGCCACTATAAAGGGAGGCAGTTCAACATGTCACTGTGGCACCTTACAGGGGTAACCCTGTATAACCCTGTATCCCTAAATGGTGCTCCACCCCTGATTTGGAGCACGGCTTAATAAATCCTATGCTCCCTGTGTGGCTTGTAAGCACCTAAGTGCCCCTCTGCTCTGCTCCTCAGATTCAGTAGACCATACCTACTTGAGTGTTTTTTTGCTTGTTACTCTACTGAATGAGTGAAGTCCCCCATGGGGGAACACAGGCAGAGATGTCTGCTTCAGCAGGCAGCCCTTGGAAATCAGGCTGGCTCAGAGCAACACAGGAGTTCTGAGGAACTCTGGTTGGGGAAATCACCTACACACAAAAAAGCACACCTTTATTCCTACTCTATTTTTCTTGTGGTTTGTCCTGCCAGGTAAGACTTTCTGAGGAAGCTGCTTGGTATCTGCCATTATTTCTGCTTGCAGGGGAAGAACAGTGTCAGATCCTTGGTTCAAATGTAAAATTGCATCTTGTTAGCTTACATTGGGATAGTGGGATTAATCTGAATGAAAGGAGGTATCTGTGACACAGATGTCTCAATCAGAAAAAGCCACCCAAGACTCCCTTTGGAGACAATGGATGCAAATGCACAGTCCTAACTCGCAAATTGTCTTATCTTATGGTGGACATCTAAGTCAGATGAATCCCCCACTAGCTCTAAAGGGAGTGTGGGGTGACTTAGATATAGCAGCCCGCATCTGAGATCAGATGAGTTGTGTGCAGCTGTACCTTACTTCTTACTGGTCCAGCTGCTTACCAAAAGATAACGAATTTGTGCTGTGTTTGTGTGGCTTACATAAGCAACCCCAGCATGATTCAAGCTGGTAAATAATACTACTGAACAATGAAGTAGGTATACTGCACAGAAGAAGCAAAGAGGTGTCTATCATAGGAAAATTAATTTAATCACAGTGCTGGAATATGAAATGAAGCTGGAGAAAAAGTGAATCCCAAATGGTTTGCTAAAGATATTCCTTGTTGTGCTCTAAAAGGAGGCATGATCTCACAGACAAAGGCTGACTTGGCATGACAAGCCTCTGGGGTAAATTCTCCTGAAAAGGACAGAGCTGAGCCCATGGTCTTAAGCTCCAGAGAAGTGTGGAGTCACAAGTCCCTGCAGACTTTGCCTTTCAGTCCTGGACAAGTTGATGGGTCGTCAAACTTTACCCCAATAGCTCTTCACTCTGAACCCACACAAGCGTTTCAAAACAATCTAATGAGCTAAGGGGAAATGTTAGACTCACAAGATTTTTGTCTGGGCATTCTGGGACTGCACAGACATTTGACTAGTCTGGACTTTACTCTCAGTAGAACAGGAGCAAAGCTGGTGATGTTGGCTCTAAGACAAAGCTTCTCCCAAGGTGTCTGGTATCTGATGCCACCACTCCAGCAGTAGACTAAACAGGTCTGGGCACGGGTTTATGCACTGCACTGAGAGCACCCAACCAGTTTTATTGTTAGCATGATCCTTGGCATGATTTTAGTTGATGCCAACTAATGCTGTCCCACACAATGCTTTGATATAGGGGATAACTCAGACTGGAAATGGTTCCAGATGAAGTCTGGATGAGCGGATGAGGGTGCTTTGTTTTGGGAGGAAGAGAGTTTAGCCACATGGATGAGCTTTGTTTAGTGCCGCCTGCCCTTGGGTCCAGAGGACGGGTCCTGGCCTGTTTGATTTAGCTGTGTAGCTGTTGCTTTACTAATTCTGGCCAGTTAAGCCAGATAGCTCCTGCAAACTTTTTTCTTCATGCCCCAGGTTCCAGAAAAGCAGAGGAATATCTGATACCCTGATTCATATTTCTTCCTCTGGAGCTCAGAAATATTGTTCTTTTCAGCCCTAAACCAGAAGCCCTCACTGCAACAAACCTTGGCAATGCTGAATTACAACCTGATGCAGATGGTAGGGGCCAGCTCTGATTCTGGCCAACATATTTACAGCAGGGACAAGGGAAAAAAAATGGACCTGCAGATAGGTAGGCAGGTGGAAGGCAGTTTATTTCATTGGCAGTGCTGGAGTACCTACTTCACGGGATGCTAAATGCAGTAAGTGGGGACGAGAACAAATTTAAGAGGGAAGAAGGAGGGGGTGAAACAGTCAGTACTCTTCAGAGTATGAAGGGAACATCCTGCACTTCCAGAGCAGTCTCGAAAAAGGAAAACACCTTCAGGATGCAGCCTGTGCAGGGTCCATGTCTTTTATTATTCATATCAGTCCCTAAACAGGTGCTCTCTCTGAAAACATGAGTCATCTGGGAAAGCCAGCAGCCCTACCATGTCCCTACTGCAAGTCTAGGTTGGCATAGAGAGCGTGTCCGGGGCTAAGCGTGCCTGATATGTCCTTAAAGTTGGCCTAAACCATTTTACTTGCTCACCTGGATGAATCAAATTGGGGTCAGTCTGACTTAATCAGGCTGTCTGGCAGTCCTACCAGCACCCTACAATAAAAACCTACCTGACACCCTGCTGCTGCAGCCAGACCCATCAGAAATCTGTGCTGTCCTCCATCATTCCTCAAGGCTAACTACTTCCTCGTAGTGCTGACTAACCAAATTAGACCTCCACTTTGAATCTATATTCCTCGTACCAAGTCCAAAATTCTCTGAGAATGCAGCAAAGTGCCAACACATAAGGCAGGGCTAAGCGATACATTTTCATCTATCCCTTTCTAACCCACAGTTTAAAAAATCAGCAAAGGCTTTATGTGTGTCCTTTCCCCTGTGGAGTGCCTCCTTTTTCACCATGCTCACTGCAGGGAAGGAGGAACCACACAGAAATGTGGAATTTAAGTGCAGTAACACACAGCTTACAATGTAAGACTCCTTTGAATGAGTGGATTGACTGCATGGGAGATCAGCAAGGTGGACTGCTTGACAGCTGTAGCTGTACAAACTGAAGCAGCCATAAAGACAAGCAGCACTTAGGCTTCGGGACACAAAACTATGCACCTACAAATACCAGGAATGACCACCCTATGGCAGTCAAGAAGAGCCTGGAGCCAAGTCTCCAGAAGCTTCATGTGTCAAGAAGGGCTTCTGCAAAGTTCTCCCTCCTCTGCCTCCACAAATTGACCAGAAATAAAGGTACCATTTTTGCACTGCCTGATAACTCTGCAGTAGCAAAGGCAGGAGTTTGATTGCCATTCCTAGGACCTTACGGACAAGGTACCTAAGAGGACAAAGTCACTCTCATATTTACTAACAGCCAGTATTGCAGCTGGCAGGTACACCACAGGGAGATGGATTAGATAAAGCACAGAGAACAACCCCATCTTCCACCTTATAAAGGAGCATTTATAACCCAGTGCAATGGAGCATTTATAGTTACTGTGGCCATACCAGACAGCTTCAGTGTTCTGGGCTGTGATGCTAGGCCTGGTTTTGAATGAAAATAAATACTAAACCTCGTTCGGACTATTTAATGGATGGTATTTTATTTTATTCCATTTGAACAGTGTTTTGGTTTATCTTGCATTTAATTTGAAGGATTGAGCAGTTTCCCAATAAATCCTATAGTAAGATCCACATGAGAAATATGCTTAAAAAAAAACCCAACCCAACAACAGCAACAACAACAAAACCCTTTCTTCTGCTGCTGCTGATAACAAGGCCTATTACTTCCTAGCCTGTGTTTGGTTTCAACACAGTATAATCTCTCAGCTGCAAACAAGAGACCAAGACAGCTCTGACTAGAGTTACCCTATAAATGATTTTGTCCTTGATGTTTGTTCTGACTGGAGAGGTGCCAAACTCCCTGCCACATGTTTAGGTACAGGTGGTAAATAGGCTTTTTGGCTGGTTCATATGTAATTCACAGGTAGGTTGCTAGGGAAAGCACGGTTTGCACCCAATGAGAAAACAGAACTGTTAAACCCCCCACCCTGTGTCCTGAAGTATGAGGCTCATCACATTTTTCCCCCATTTAGACAGAGTGGATGATGTCCCCCCCACCTCGTGGTCTTTTTTACAGCAAAGCATCTAACCTGGGCAATAAAGCATTGCATGAGGTTATATTGAGATGTAGCACACAGGGAACCACACCTATCCTTTGCCTTTGCTTCTCACAAGCACTTGCTAACAATCCTCTCTTGACCTGCCCCAAAGCTGACAAAGGCTGACAGCAGCCTGGAGTTCCTTGGCTGCCCCAAATGAGTAAGAATCTCTCTCTTTAAACTAATGGGTATGGGCTGGCCTTGATTAAATTTAGACTAGAAATGAAGAAGAGACAGAGATGTGGAAAAGCCTTCCAAACCAGAACAAAGAATGGGAGTGATCTGAACAAATGCAGATGCCTATAACCGAGCCAGGCCCCTTCCACTCAATGGAGAGAATTAAGCATCACTTATGAATCATCTCACCCTAACGAGGCATCCAAAATAGTTGAGATGAATCACAGTCCAGAAACACCTATTTTTCTCCCCTTGCTGTAAAAGCCCAAGGTAACTATCTGAGACAGAGACATTTACACTGTAGGTGGTTAAAGTTAGGTGAGAAGAATTAAAAAAATATATTAAAAAAAAATTATCAACAGCAAAACCCTAACTTTTTTTAGGTGCAACAGGACACCTGTATGAAGGTTATCTGACCCAAACAGATATGACTGAATGAGGTGACGCAAGGAATCCGCTGCAGGTCAAATGGGACAATTCTTGCAACAATCAGTTAATAAAAAATTACCTTGATGGAAACTGCTTACAACTACTGCCATAAAAATCCAGATACTTTCCTTTGAAACTAATGCAGCACTTCTTGGCTTATGTCATGATAGTGAGGAACTGCATCTTTCCCATTAATTTGAATTTAAGGCCTAAAGACTACAGCGTTTCTCTTCTCTCTTTAATTAATCTATTTTCATCCAATATTCCTGTAATTAACAGAGATGAATCAAGGGGTTGGTTTAAATAAGGAAGAAGCAGAGACTTATTCAGGAAGGTTCTCTTGATACTCTTTTCCTTGAATTTGTCTCAGATGCCACCTTTCAAGACTCCTTTCCTGTTGAATAAAGCCAAATTTCCACATGGTTATTTCTGCTACCATTGTGGCCTTAAATGTCATTAAAAAACATTGCTTATGTGAGGTTTCACTTGCCAAAACTAATGGGAAATGGTGGTAGGTGATGGAGAGGAAAGATGGAGAAGCTTTTGTGTTCTGGGTACCGCTCTTTAACAAACGCACAGTGACTGTTTTTACAAAACCCTATGTGTGCTTTTGGCACAGGGCAGATCCATGGTGCAGACAGTGGTGGATCCCAGCAGTGCATCCCAGCACATGCACAAGTTAACTGAGCTGTAAAGGGAGCCAGCACACACATCCCCAAAGGTATTGGTACCTCTTCCAAACCAGGATGAAGTGCCGCCTTCCTGCTTTTGCTAGGAGTTAACAAGCTTAAATCACACTTCTGACAGTAGTGGAGTTTATTTAGGGCAAGAAAGCATGTCAGATCTGGCAAGTGTATTCCCCTCAGTGTCCTTGTGTTGAATCTGACAACAACAGACTCTGGTCCTTGCTTTTAGTTTGGAAGTGAGGGGTGAATTTTTGAAACAGCATGAAAAATGTAATTCTGGGGTACCTTTACCTTGATCCACAAAACACACCACAATCACATGTAGAGGAACCCTGGCACAAACCTCCCTATAGCTGAGTGCTTTTGTTCAGCGTTTGGCCTTATCACTCAGGTGATCAGATCCTAAAGCCAATGACTGGAGTGATGTGATTTCTTGCCATGTTCATTTCCTTACTCGTATTTTTTTCCTCACTTCACTGCATACCTAGCATTAACAGAGAAATCTGTGTATGCTGTCTGGCTTGTCCAGCGTTTCAGATCTCCTGCAGGCTCCCCCACAACTCTTTCATCTTTCACGACGGTGGCCAGCATGCTCTGAGCACGGTTCCTCTCCAACTGCCACCTGTTTTGAAACTCCCATGCTAGCACCAGTCCTGCCACATATGAGATAAAATCAAATGCCACTGCTTCCATTTCTTCTTTGGAAGAGGGATCTGTCTACACTCCCAGCTCACTAAAGAGTTGAATTATCTAAGCTTGATCTTCTGCTAAATAATATTTTTTTTTCTTTTTTTAACATATCACCTGGCACTCGAAGTGATGTGAAAATTGTTTTGGAGAAGTCTGCTTAGCTTAGCTGAATGCAGGTAGTTTCAGACCATTACTTGGGCCCCTGCACAATTTAAGTAATTGTAGGAGGAGAAAACCAACACCCATAGCCATCCTTGCCCCTGATACATGGGTAGATACTCATAACTTTCTCCTTTTCCTTCTCTCTTTTTCTCTTTCCCTTTACATCTCCGTCTTTACAGGGTAATTACCTCAATTGCGGATGAATGTAACAAGCGACTTCATGAGTCAAAAAGCCACAAGATGGCATTATAGAGCAATTAAACGGAAAATCTGTGCTGGAATCTTTTTCCTCTAGCCGGTGGAGGAGGAATTACGAGCAGCCGAACAGGGCTTACTGTAAGAGAGGACAGGTGTTTCGGAGCAGCTTCCAACACAGCCACTGTCCCTTCTGTTGACGGTCTCACCTGGTTAACTCTTATTAACATTTCCAAGATTTCAGATGAAAGCCCTTCAGGAAGCAGAGGAGAACACATACTTCATCTAGCCTTTGTCAGTGTTATTTTCCTCTGAATGCACTTTTTTTTTTCTTTTCTTTTCTCTTCTTCCCTTCCTTTATTCATAGGTGTATGTGGTTGTGCTTGTGTTGGTTTTGAGGGGGTGTGTGGTACATCAGTCTGTTATGCCTTGAGGTTGTGGGCATGATATAAACTGCTGGTTTGACCACAGCACATGCTGCAGGTGTAAGTATGTGCAGGCATATTGTGGATTAGTGTGGGGCTTTATGACTGAAGGAAAGGTAAGCAAGGGATGTGTAGGGTGTGCACATGTGTGCATGCTCTGTGAATAGTGTGCACACACACAGAGGTTACATGAACACCTCAAGGTTACATAGCTGAAGTACATGTGTGTATGGTGCGGTGGTATTCCTGTGAAATAGCAAATGCTTTCAGTGGAAAGTTGTCTTGGGAAACGGTTGTAGGTGCAGTGTGTATTCTTTTTGTTGTGCTGTGGCAAGCTACGTAGCTATCAAAGTGCACTGCGTGTGCGTGGGCATCCCTCACGGCTTGCGGGCTTCATGGCACAATGCAGGAGTGTGTCTGTGTTGTGGCAGGGTGTGAATTATTCAGGCAAACGATGCCTGCGTGCATGGCCATCCTGGACACAGCCGTGCTGGCTTGGCTCTGTGCTGCAGCAGGCTGCATGCGTGCATCAGTGCTACTATGTTTCATGTTTCTGTGGACCATGTGATTTACATGTGCANGTGTGGCACATATAGCTGGTTTTGGATAGTCACAGTCCACTGCAGCAGTGAGAGTTGGGAGGGTGAACAAGTAACATTCAACCTGATCCCGTGGCACTTGTCATCACTGAAGGCGAAAAATGAGGGTGAAAAAAAATCCAACCCCCATTGCTGACTTTCCCTGCAGCTTGGCAGAGAATGCAGCACCCGCAGAAATAACTGAGGTGCTCACCAATACATGAGACAGACTAGCTTATTTTTGTAAATAATATAAAGTCCCCTTTATTTCACATCATGCATTGTTACGGGCCAGGCCAAGGAATGCATTAGGGCTGATTCCTCAGAGCATCCTGCAAATGAGATGGAGCTCAGGCTGAACACGCTTCAGAAATCAGCGATTTGAAATAACAGCTGGGATCACCAGACCTCTCCAGTGTCTCCTTTCTCTTTCTTACGGTCAGTGAGGGCAGGTATTTTTCTTGGTGGCTGCTAGTGAACAAAGACATGCAAAGGTACAAATGTTGTTGTTTTATATGCAATACTGTTTCAAGGAGTGTGTGAAGAAACTATTTCCCATTTTTATTAGAAGTCATCTTAGTATTTTTTTTTTGTTACTCCTGCCACTATGTTTATAATTTTTACTATTATTAAATTATTTCTTAGTCAAATTGGCTAAGGGAATCTTTGATTTTTTTTCCTTTTCTATTCTTTTTTATTTTGGCTATAAAAGAGCTAATAAGTTGCCGCTTTGGGGCTCCAAGGAATTGATATGAGATTATTCCCTCTTGGATTACTTTCTCGGTGCTTTGTCCAGTTTCATTTTAATATTAGTCATCCTTGTTTCATATTTGCATAGTGCTCCAGTCAGGGATCATTTCAGCACTGCATTTCCTTAAACATAAAGCTCCCAAAAGCTTTAAGGCAGAAAACAGTGCAGAGGTGAGGCTCTCTGTGTACTGAGGTGCTATTTTTCATGGCAGTCTGTGCCACAGTGTTGTTCCTTTGCTTTCCTTCTCATGCCTGAACCTCTGTTTTAGAGTGCAGCTGCACACTAGGGCTCAGCCTGTGTAACAGCTCCCTGCTGCCACAGGGCAAGGCCAGTTCCTGTCCCCTGCCAACTTCCCCATGGCCCTGTGGTCCTCACCTAAACCAGTTTTGGTGTTTGTAAGACACAGAGATGGTTCAACCTGTTAGTCCTGTAAAGAGCTATTGCCTCTTTTTATTTTTTTTTTTTCTCCAGTTGTCCTTTTAATTTCTGTCAATTCAGTGAGCCGACAAGCAGCAGAGATAATGCCATGCAGGGGATATAGCATATGCCCCCATAGAGGTCCCAGCCTCTGCCACCTTTTAACGGTACTAAGCTGTTCCGCTCCAGCAGTAACACAGAGTTTTACCCTTACAGGAAAGCTGTAAACATTTTGGGATGAGGCTATCCTTAGTCCATACAGAAAAGCAGCATAATCTGCCCATCTGCTGTGTATGAATCTCTCCCCTCCCTTTGGCCTCCCTTGAACCTCCTGCCCAATCCCAACCAGATGCAGCAAAGTAGCACCAGCTTCCAAGAGATTGGTTTCTGAAATGGGTCACGAGAATAGGTGGCTGAGGTTGAGCAGAGGGAGTGTGCCAATGCCCCTGTTAAGGGAAAGGCACTGACATCTCATGCCTACGGCATGAGAGGCAACACAGGATGGACAAGAGAAACCATACACTCAAACACAGGGAAAACATACTGCAGGACGCCAGAAGACCAAACTGCAATTCAAAAAGCCATAGGGAACTACTGCAGATGGAGTGAATTGTTTAGCCTGTGACCCCCACCCCAAATGCAGGAGGATCCAGGTCCTTATGTGGAATCCCAGACCTTGTGCTACTACTGCTATTGCTACAGTATTGCTACTGCTGCTGCAAAACATAGATATGAAGCAGAGAAACAGAGCAAAAGGGAGATGTCTGAGGAGCTGAGATCCCAGTAAAATGATTCCTTGGCATAACTAAAAGAGGAAGGCATTTCTAACACTAAGAGCCCAATATCACGGTTATTCATGTGATATGAAGAGACAGCTCTGCTCAACGCCTTAGAGAAGAAATCCCCTCCCAGGAACACTGTGAGGTCCTGATTTAGCACAGACTTAAAAATGCCTTTGAGTCTCACTATCTCGAGTGACGCTTACTTCTATGCGTACACCATGACTTTCAAAAACTGCACCAGGGCACATAACAGCTTACACCCGAAGAGAAAGCAGACGTAGGCACAACAGTTACTGAGGCAGCGGATCCAGGCAGCCTGAGAGCCTTCTCTTAGTGGCTACCCCTTTGCTACACACAGCATGGGGAGACCTTTCTGGTAGGGTCTGCTTCAGGCTGAAACAGCTTAGCCATTACAAGGATGAGATGATTGTCCTTGTATGGGAAATTTCTGCTGAGTCCCTTTCTTGGCTCGAAGGGACTCAAACTCTACCTTTGGGAAAAGTTCCTTTCCACCAGGCTATAAGTTACACTGTAAGAGAGGGGAGAGAGTCACACCCTCTACCTCCTAACACTGTGAAATTGGTGAGAAAAGACAGAATATATGGAGCAGAAGAAAGGGGAGTAACATGGGTATATCTCCACAGCTCAGAGATTACAGAGCACACCTTTGACTGGGAAAGTTAATGCATTTGCTTTTTATCCAATGCTGATTTCATGTAAAATACATTCAGAAGTTTATTTTTTTTTAAAGAGTGGAAGAGACGCTGGGCTGTTCTTCAAGAACATACCCTATGTATATGGTTACAAAATAAGAAAGAAATATTTTATGCAATTATTATAGAAGAGAGTATGATTAGACAGCCAGAGAAAGACAGAGACAGACAGGAAGAAGTATAAAAGAAAAAGCCAGAGAGCTAGCTAGCTGTTAGGAAAGTTGAGTATTATGAGAAATTATTGTGTAAAGTAGTAGTCGTGTAGAACAATAGATTAGGGAGAAAGAACCCTTAGCCTGTCATGGGGGAGGAAAAGTAGCACAAGTTCAGGATGCAGCAAAGCATCCAAAGGATGGTTGAGTGGGTTAATAATGTCACAGCGACATAATCAAATTAGTAATGCTATCTTGGCGATGTGGTCTAGTCTATCAAGGCATTTACCTGGTTACATTGTTCAAAACAATACCGCTGGAGAGGCAGAGGAGTCCAGATGTCCTCCCCATCCTGCACCCTGTGCAGACACACGCCATTGCCTCTTACGTAAACCCTCAATGAGGGGAGAGGGGAGTTAATGGGGCAGAAATTGCCTCTCGGCTCTCTCCTCCCTGCCTCCGAGCCCTGTGCCCTGGATGCCAGCTCCCAGAAGCCTCACTGGGGCAGAGGTTCGGGGCAAGTGGCCTCACTGGCACAGCAGCGTGATGCCTTCCCTGAGACAGCTCTGCGAAACAGTGCTGGCTGCAGGGAAGTGGCATCAGCCTCCAGGCACGGGTAAAGCCAAGGCAAGAAGAATGGGTGTCCCTGAAGTCCTTCCTAGAGGAAAAAGATCTACTTGGGGATGGATTAGAAGTTCTATTATGTACTTCCTCCCCCCCCCCCGATTTGTACCAAGCAGCACAGCCTTGCTAGGGCTGCAACCCCCCTTTTCTTTCCCCATCATCCTCTGCGATTCTATCCACTACTGTAGGGCTTTCAGCCTGAAAGCAAAGTAGCCTGACGGGAAGAGACCTGAGCTACGAAGAATCTAGCTAGCCAGGGAATAACACAGAAATAACGGGATAAGGACTGGACTTAAATGGTGTGTCAGACTTGGGACACTCAAAAGACGAAGCAAAAGAAAATGCATAGGGATGGACTGTCCTGGTTCAGCTGGGATAGTTCATTTTCTTTCTAGTAGCTGGTATAGTGTTATGTTTTGGATTTAGTATGAGAATAAAGTTGATAACACACTGATGGTTTTAGTTGTTGCTAAGTCATGTTTAGCCTAAAGTCAAGGATTTTTCAGGTTCTCATTTCCAGCCAGCAAGAAGGCTGGAGGGGCACAAGAAGTTGGGAGGGGACACAGCCAGGGCAGCTGACCCAAACTGGCCAAAGGGTATTCCATACCGTGTGATGTCATGTCCAGTATATAAACTGGATGGAGTTGTTCAGGAGCAGGGAGGGAAGGGGGGCTGCAATGTAAGCAGGGAACTAACTGGGCATCGGTAGGTGAGTGGTGAGCAATTGCATTGTGCACCACTTCTTTTGTATATTCCAATTCTATTATTATTATTATTATCATCATCATCATCATCATCATCATCATCTTCCTTTCTGTCCTATTAAACTGCCTTTATCTCAACCCACGAGTTTTACTTTTTTTTCGCTTCTCTCCCCCATCTCACTGGGTGGGGGGAACTGAGTGAGTGGCTGCGTGGTGCTTAGTTGCTGGCTGGGGTTAAACCAAGACACACACATAGAGAGGGATGAACTTATTTCAAAAGATGGGGTATGTCCAGGCTAGGAATTTGTACAGGGAAAGGAGTAGGGAAGAGAGATCTTACAAGGACAGTGATATGTGAGGGGGGCATAAGAATATTTTTACAGTTTCAAAGAACTCATATGGGTTGCTGCTTTGTAAGAGCAAACTCCCATGTGTCACTTTATCAGACTGAAATTAAAATGTTTTTATATTTGTATAGTCATCTTTCATAGAGTTGCTTCATTTAAATACATATATCTAGTGTATATGTGTATGTATATGTATACAGGAAAAAGACAATCAATAGATATAAGGCTCTTTTCTTCAAATTCCCACAACCTAGAAAGGGCTGTAAAGACCACTGATACCTGTGTGAGAAAAGGCCTGTCCCCAGCCCCCTCCACCTGTTCTTCTCTTACAGGACAGCAGGAGGAAAAGCAAAGAAATGCAATTCTCCCTGTTCCACCTCAGTGAGGAGTAAGCAGCACAAAAAGTCCCCGACTCTGTTGGCAGGACTCAGAGACAGGCATGGGGCTCTCAGGGAAGGAAATAGAAAATAAAATCAAATGAGGCTTAATCCGAAAAGCAAACGTTTGCAGGGACAAAGGCACTGCAGGGATTGTCATTTCACAAATTGCATTAATCTGGGCAAATAGTGCTTCAGAAACAGTAACCGTGGTGTTTATGCTCAGTTCCCCCTCCTGACCTTATCTTGCCTCCTCTGCTCCCCTCAATATGGACCAAACCCTTATCACGTTGCACCAAAGGTGTCTTCCTCAACACTGCAATCATGCAAACCTGGAATTTGTGCATGAATCCGATAAGGAAAAGAGATGACTGAAGTGTGACTTTTTTCCTTTAGTTTAACAAGTAGTGGGAGAGATTAGTGGCTCAAGATGACAAAGCAACTGAGCACCCAGATCCTCAGCGAGAAGTTATTGCACTTTCTAGGGGCCCTGTGTTTGTAAGTATGATTGCATTATCATGCTCTGCATCTTAGGTCCAAATAAACATGCAAGGCTGAGCAGGTAGAGGGAGGTTTGGAAAACTAAACCATACATAAGTGAAACAGGGTAAGCAGGAAAGAGCAAGGAAATAATTATAACCAGGCTTGCAACACTTCCTACACTCCTTTTTGGTCCAGCCAACACATAGGCCACCTGTTTGCCTTGCAAGATGTTTTGCTATAGCTGTAGTCCTTCGTTTCAGAAAGGAGATGAGAGGACAGTGTTTTTTTCTGGAAGCTGATAGAATCTCTCTCCATTTGCCTATCTTAGTATTTCTCCTGATCAGTTGGCATCTGGACACCTACAAATCCAAGAGTTTTCTGTGTACGACTTTTGCCGTGAAGAAAGGGAGAGGACAGTGGAATTTCAGTTCTATGGGTGGAGCCAGCACAGAAACAATAATAGCAGCCTTTCTTCCTAATACATACTGACTCATAACGATGCTGGGAGAAGAGCATTGTGGCTTGTTATGCTACAAAATCTACCAGACTTGCTTATGAGCTGGGGAGGTGGAGGCAATTTTTTTTTTTTTTTTCTTAATTGCAAAGCCACTGAAACATCATGGGTTTGAATATTTCAGTTCAATCTCTAAAGCTATTGAGTTCACGTTCTGATTAAGAGAGTCAGTGAACAAAGGAGCACAGAGTGTGTGAGGGAAGAAGGTAAGAGTAAAAACTAGCACTGTGAAAAATGAGGCAGAGTAAAAAAATATATTGAAACTGTGAAAAAAAAAAGCGTTAGAAATGTGGAAGGAGCAAAAAGTTATAGAAGAAAAAAAAATATCTACCTACTGTATCTACCTAACAGTTCCCCCTAATGTTATCTGTCGTGCTTATTACCAGATTTAGGTGTTTGTACGTTATGCAAAGACGAGGGGGTGCGTGAGCACATGTGCGTGGCTTCTGACAATTCACACATACAACCCGCTGATTCCCCCCTTTAGCTAGAGGATTTTTTTTTTTTTTTCAATTGAATAACCGTCAGAATGAGCTGAATTACAGGAAAGACGAGGTTAGGCAGCTCATGTAGCTTTTGAGAAATCCAATAAAAAAATCCAAAGGATTCCCCAAACCCCAGAACTCCAGGAAATGTGCTAGTTCCTGTGTATTACATTGTTTCCTTCCTAACATATTAATGTCCAATACGCAGCAATATGCAATGACATGCTCTGGTTTACCTTTTCTTACTAAGGCTTTCATTCAGGCTGCAGTTCTGTACAGTCTTCTGCACCCCTCTAAAGCTGCACTGAGTTTTGCACCCACATTTATCCCCCAGCACGGCAAAAATCACTAGCCATGGCTAAACTGTACTTTAGAATGTAAATGGAGCTTAAGCAGTGGAAGGTGTGCAGAGAGAGAGAGGGCAGTTGATGCTGGTTTAGTAATGCAGTGAGGTATGCAGCAGCTCAAGTGACAAGTACTCATTAGCAGCTAATCCAATCGCTCCTGCTAATCCAATCAGCCTGAGTAGCTGGAGTCGTTGCTTTGCAAGGGTGGTCATTTTGCTCTCTCTAATATCCCAGGAAGTTAAGTGAAGACTAAAGACAAGCCGAGCTGGCCCAGTGCACCCGGCAGGTTCAGCCCCGGCGCCCAGGGCATCACCTGCAAACTGGCCTTGGATCCACATGGCAAAAAGAGCAACAAGCCAAAAGTCAGGGCACCCCTCACAGTCCCTTTGCAATACCACAAAAAAGCTTCTCACTAGCTCACTCTGAGTGTCAGGGACTGGAGAGCGACTGGGGTGAGGAGGAGGAGGAGAAGGAAAGGGTTAACCCACCGTTATCCCCTCCCCGGGGCCCCCAGTCCTGCAAATTGCAATCCAGAGCTGAAATTTTTCAGCAGCCGCATCAATATCGTTCCACTGTGCCTTCATTACCTCCTGATCTCTAAATAAGGGCCAGTTGGGCTCAGAAAACATTATGTGGTGCTGTTATGACTGATATAAACCACCAAAGTGGCATTTTGCAGATGAGAAGCATGAGCAAAAACCACGCAAAATCCTCTGCAGTTGGGTTTAAACGACGGCTGTAACTTCTCACACATGTCCCACTCCCAGTCTACAGGAAGAGGCTGATTAATCCTGCATGTGTTAGGCTGGTATATTGCATTACTGGAAGCAAAGAAACCCCTTAATCATATTGCTGGTTATGCCAGAGGTCTGTTTTCTCTCAAGTGCATCACATTAAGAGCCATCCCTGGGCTACAGCACCATCCCAGACTATTTTTCAGGTTGCAGCATTACACACAGGCTTTTTTGTTCTGGTTTTGGTTTAGTGGCTGACTGCCGGGGCTGTGGTTAACCTTCAGATAACCATGAGCACTGAGGAAGTTTTTGAGGGGGAGAGGAAAATGGGATTTTATCACCTCACATCTCCAAGAGAAAGACCGATTTGCAAAGAAGAGCCTTGCTCCTAATCTCCCTTTGCTGCTTGCTCCAAAAGCAGGGGGGTGGAAGAGCTAATGCCATACGCAGGATGGGAAATGGTGCTTTTTCTCTCCTCTTCTACCCTCCTCTTCCACCCTGACCTGAAGAGAGATAAGAATTTCACAGGGAGGACTGCTGTCTGCACCTTTGGCGTTTTTTGAGGGCACAGTTCAATCCTGATTAGGTATGTGTTAGCTGACAGGGCATCCTCCCAACCTCATTCCCTCCCAGTGTAGCAAGGCTGGTCATTAACAAGAGGAAAACAGAATCTCTGAGACCATACTCACTTGGGAGATCTGGAGCTTTGCAAGTCTGTAATTCCTCCCTAGGGCCATTATAGGAGTGGATAGGGAAAGAAAAAACACTATCTTGTTGACACAGTCCCTCCCTAGGAAGCCCACAGGAGTGCATGAGAAATGCAGGCATCTTCTGGGGTGACACACCATGCATCTGATTTCAGTTCCCTCTCCAAAAACAGCCACAGAGAGACGCTTCCCTGTGCCAAAGAATAAAGGATTTCTTTCTGATACCACTGGAAGGTTCTTGTTCTGTGTTGAGCCCATAGCTGTGGTTCAAATTTGTACCCATGACTGATCTTCTGCAAAAGGAGACCCCACCCGCACCCCTTAAAAAATCCCATCCTTCCCCAAGTAGGACATTTTCAGAGATCCAACAACCAAATAAAAAAACACTTCCCAGCATGGGAAATCCTGGCAGCAGCTTCAACCATTACAAATACATAGACAAGACTCGTGACGATGAACAATGTCCCACAAAGCGTGAAACTAAGCATAAATATCTTTGGGGATGGCTGATTATTACACTCAACCCCAGGGAGGAGGAGGTGACAGAAGGAAAAGAGCCTCTATTTTTACAAGCCTCTTTGGACTTTCCCTTTGAACAGGGCACAGGGGCACTGAGTCTTACGGCCTTTTTAATAGGAGCATCTGCTCTTGTTCCCATCCCAGCTGGATGGCATCTATGCATGTTTGCTGTTAGCGAGATGTGCCATGTGTCATGATGAGGAGTGTATCCTGGGCAGGGAGCACATGCACAGCTTAGAGGCCTTTACACCATGGCAGCAGGTCCATTTGTTTGGCCTGGGCGCTTGCTTGGGGGCAGCAGCTGCATTCTCCATCTACTGTGGAATTTCCAAATGGTAAAGCCCCCAAGGGTGGATGTCATTATCAGTGTAATGTGTGTGCAAAAAAGGGTGTGGAAGGAAGGGGCTTCATAGGCGACTTCCACTTTATCTTATTTTATTTAAATTTATTTTATTTTATTTCTTCCACTGACATCTGGAAACGAGAGTTGTCTCACTCCTTCAGACCCTCTGAACTCAGGCCATCTGTGGGACCATCTTTTCCTCCCCCTCACTGATGACCTGCCCTGCAGGAGATTGGTGGTGATAGAGAGGGGGTGTAGGAAATATCACAGGGATGTCCACAAGGTCGATAGCAAATTTGCCAAAATGGGATTTCTGTCTAGTTCAGAGGTTTGTTACATAGCTCTTAACACTTTGGTAGGTGTTCACAGGGATGGAAATGCCAAAGCAAACCTGTTTATTTGCCCTGTGTTCTCCTTATTCCATCCATGCCCTTTCCCTGCAGAAATGTCCACCAGCAATTTTTAAAAGGCTCACATTTATAGGGTAAGTGGGGGCAGATGAAGAGGTTCATGTCATCCTACCCCTTGTAAAGGACTTCAGGGGTCCCATGGAAACCTGCAGCAGCTTCTCCCCTCTGCCCATCAGCAGCAAATTTAACTGCCCCTTCTGCCACCCCAGCCCTCCAACAGAACATAAAATGGACCAGCCCTCACAGCTAAAGGACAGATCACACACAAACTACCATATGCAGTGGCTTTTACAGGGTTTAGTCCAAATTACTTGCATGCAAGAGCAGTCCTAGCATGGTCAATCCCCAAGTTTGAAGTAAGAGCTGCCAAAGAATGGGGAAGAGTTTCTGCTTTGTAAAGAAATCTTTGCCTGAGAAAGCTTACTATGAGGTTAGTAAGAGGAACTTGCATCAATTCGAGCTGGGTGTTAATAATAAATCCAAAGAGCTACAGCACTGGCTCTCCGCCACCCACCTCAGCAAACCCGGCTGAACCTAGCAGACGCAAATACAAGTCAAACTCTGTAGTCTGGATACACAGCAAGATACTGTTATCCCATCTGTAGCAGTGTACATGCCAGTGGGTATCAGCCTAACACAAGGCAAAGAGATACATAGGGAAGCGGTTGCTTTTCTCCTTCCTTCCCACTTTTTTTTTCTGCTCTGAGCTGGGAAGGGAGCCTGGAAGTCGGTGCCATGTCCGTAGTGCTCCCAATAGACTGGCTTTGATATGGCAAACAGAAGAGGATGCTCAACATATGCTCTGTTTGTGCTACGACACAGGGACAGACGTTATGGGACCTATGTAAGTGCTACCTGCGATGCTGACACCCCAAATTGTTCACTGTGCCTTAAGACACTGATTAATCAGTCTCTCAATGTTTAAACATTAGGAGTGCATTTTCCCCAGGAGCCCCCAGCATCCACAGCAGGACCAACACCCCTGCAATGGCCAGTGGGAAAGTCGCTGGACATGACCTGGTTAGTGTCTCCAAGGCCTAATTGGCATCCTCTGCAATCGGTCTGGCTTCATCTGCCAGAATAGAGTAAATTGTCTCCTCCTTTCACAGATGGGATGGGGGAAGGGGTGACCGCTGCGTGTCTGTGTGTCGGTGTCAGGGGATGGCAACAAAGGATGTCAAGAACATGGTGCTGCCAAGGCACTTGCATATTTGGCTTATAACCTGATGAGTGCAAGGCAGGTGGCAGAGTCTATGTCATGCCCTGTGGGGAGTGGGGAGGGAAGGGAAAGAAAGGAGGAAAAAATAAGACCGGTGCAGATGGGAAGTGCCAGCTCTTCTCACTGGAACAGAGCTGTTCAATTGGGAAACCCAGCCAGAGAAACTTCAAAGGACCAGGAAGGAAAGAGCAGAGCTGGTCAGTGTCAGCAAGCATCTCCTGATCCTTTCCTACAGCCTGCTTTGTTGCTATTTTAAAGATCTCATTTTGATAGGAAAATAAATTAAAACCCTCTACAATTTAAATAAAAGGAAAATGAGGAAAATCACAAAGTTTTCAAATAAGTATGTGATAAGGGTGTGTGTGAGGGGAAGAGAGACAGTGATTTAAAAAAAAAAAAAACAACACAAAAAACTTCTTGGAACAAAACACACACGAGGCAATGCCAAAAACTTGAGAAGGAAAGTGGTTACACACTAATTTAATTCTCTAATCCCCCTACTCCTGTCACTGTTTACTCACTGATAAATGTGCAGTAGCTTCAGCAAGACAGCCACATTTGCAGAAACTGACAGCCTGACTCAGAGACTATTTACCTAAAGACCATGAATATTAAAACAGGTTTCCAAAAGGGCCCTGTCTTGAAGGAGAAGATTAGCATGGGGCCTCTTGCTGACAGACTCTTCCCTCTCCACCCCTCCTTCCCCCACTTCGTGATGCATCTCTTGTGCAAACACTCGAGAAGTATCACCTAGCTGAAGAACTGAAATATTGGAGCGATGCCCTGGAGCTGTGCGTTCAGCTTTAGCGTGACAGAGAAAACAACCATCCAGCCGAGACAGAAGTTGGGGTTAGGTTTTTTTGGGTGTTTGCTTTTTTTTTTTCTTTTAAATAATTAATTAAAAACAAAAATAAACCCCAAATCTTTCTGTTATTTTTTTTTTTTTAACCCCTTCTGGAAGGTAAACTATGACCAAAGTCCTTTAATAGAATTGAAAAGGCAACAAAATTATATTCCAAAATCCCGATCCTTAAATGAATTTGGCTCTATCTCCTGTGATGGTGCATGGAATTCACCAGGGAGCTGGAAAAAGAGTAAAGTAGGTCTAGAAAGGGCAGAGTAAGGATGGCTGTAAAGATCAGAGGGAAGGAATAGTTTCCATAGGTTTGAGAAGAAGAAATGGTCTAGATACACCAGCTGAAATGAAACAACAGAGTGGAAATCAAATTGATGTATACAAAAAACATGCATGAAATTCCAAAGGGATTTTTAAATGGAGTCATTTATTGTATTAAAAAAAAAAAAGTAGTTAAACTATGTGGGAGCAAGTTTGAAATCAAAGTAGGAAAGTATATTTATGCAGCATATATTTTACTAGAGGAACTCTTTGACACAGAATCTTGTGGGGACCAAAATTACAAATAGATGTAAGAAAACCTTAAGAAATTTATGAAAACAGTGTAAAAAGTGCTTTTAAAGGCAGTGATGCAGGAGTAAAGAATCACAGATTGCTAGATGAAGAGAGGCAGATTAGGCCTGTCCTATAGCCATTTGGCAATGGAGTTAGAAGCACAATTTTTTCACATGGACTTTTGTTTCTCACTCTCTTTATTACCCCTCTTCTCTACTGGGTATTAGGAGAAGTCCCTTTCCAGAGAGAAAGCCTCCACACACACAGAAACAAGAGCATGCACACAGAGGCCATGTGGGCGTTGACCGTAACTCCCATGATATAGCCTGGGATACTAACACATAGCCTGCTAATGCTTAACCCACCCGGTTCAAAGCAATAAGACCCACCTCTCCTACAAGGAATGACAATGCTACAGTGTAACACATTTGTCCTGATACAGACAGTACTGCTTATCCTTGGAAATGGGTAAATATCCTGACTCTGAAGACAATGATATCCAGCCTCTCTTAGGTTAGTGAACTATTTAGATAGAATTAAGAGTTCATGATTTCCCAGCCTCTCAAGCTACCCTAAGATGCCTTGATGTAGATGCTCATTTGACATAAAATGGCACAGCTCTGCTGAAGTCACTGGAGTTATTCTGTTGTTTGTTTTTGTCTCCAGCTGAGGATCAGGTGTTTTGAATGCAAGTCTTTGGTACCATTACTTCCAACTGCATGATGGACGAGGCTAACACAAGGATGAGCATATTTGGCTTTGAGGGAAAAGGGCTAATAGTTGCCGTATTTGCACTCCCCCAGCATCCCTGGACACCTTCCCAACTGCAATCAGGCAGCCCATGCCTAGAAAACTACTGCCAGTAAGGCTGCCCCTCAGCTTTGCCTTTAGCAGAAAAAAAGGATTTCAGTAGAGCAGTGCCAGAGGCCTCTTGGTCTGAAAGACTTTGCAAACACTTCATGGTTGAACATGTGAAAGGGTTAAACCATGAGACCACCTGGCACACAGCTCTTCTCTGGCCAACATCAGCCTTCTGCCTCAACACCAGTCCCAGAAACAACCCCAGCCCCTTCAGTCTTCATGGTTCCCAGCTGCCATGAGGCTAAAAGTACATCTAGTCAGAGGAAGATGAAGTCTCCTTGTGATTACATTGATGGTTACCGAAAGACACCTCTTGTCCAGAGGGGATGGGGTGAAGCAGGAGTCAAAGTGAATGGAAATGTCCCCTAACACAGATGGAAATCCTTGATGAACATTTCTTGCAAGCTGGATTTGGTATCTTGTTAAAAGAAGAGTCTAATTATAACCAGAGCTACCATAATGAACAGACAAAGGTGAAACATAAGGAAAGTCTCCTGGAAGCAGAAATGCACCATCAGAGTGTAGAGGAAGAGGGACTCACTCCAGCCTTGGAATTTGGCCCCAGGAGAGAGTGGCTTCTTCCAGCTTCTCTTTTAGAGCACCTCCCTCTGCAAAACCTCTTCCTACCTCCCGAATGCACTTCATTATTTTTGCCTACCATACGCTTTTAGTAGAAGCTGAGCAGTTCTGTCATGACACTGAGGGTATACCTGGCATGGAGTATATACCTGGACGGACAAATCAAGCTTACTGCAAGTCCAATTTTAAATGCAAGCTTTAGTCCATGCTTAAAGGTTAAAGAACAAATGCTATGAAGCTTAAAAGGTGTAAGCAATGTTTTCTGATGATCTCACAAGAAGTGTTTTGCGTTCTGGGACACCTTAGACAGAAAAGGTTTTGGATGTCCTTTGGTTTAGTGACCACCAGAACCTTGTAGTGGGTTGATGCAGGCAAGCGTCACTCCATGCTACATTTGTTTCTTAAATGCTTCTTCTCAGCATTCCTTTTTAGATCATTGAACAGATGGGTCTTGGGTATGTTTCTTCCCAAGGAGGCTAACCAGGTGTGGTTTTCTGTATTGATTGATAGATCATTGTGGACTTCATTATTTGGGAAGCTTTTATCTCTATCCTGTGTCCTCTCCATTCGTTATACATATCTATGCAGAATTACAGTGTCCCAGGTGTATAGGCATTATCTCCCAGTTTTAGGAGGGTCCTGCAGCTTTTATGAAGTAGAGCCATGCCCAGACTCCGAAAGGGTAGACAAATCCATTCTCAATCACTGCCGAGGTGAATGATCCATCTCACTTGCAATGGGAGCTCTCCTGTTGCGTGCAACATTATGCCTGTACACTGAAGTGCCACAAACCCTTTTCTGCTCTGTGTGCTCACGTGCTCTGTGGTATACTGACCCACTGAGGATGCTGGGGTGTGTGTGTCTATGTGATGTGCCACAGAACCACTGCAAGGTGATGTATCTCCTAGCCTGACTCCTTGCTCGGAGGAGCTCCTGTGATAGGCATATTGCCCAATAATGATGCTGTGCACAGGCTATTGCTCTTGTGATGTGCCTTAGCAGAACAATCACACATCCCCCTGCACATTTGTGTACTCCTCAGGCAGTTGTGCACCCCTGACCCATGGTAAGACCCCATGTATAAAAATTAATGCACTGGGAATGGAGAAACTTCAGTGATCTGCGAAGTCATCAAGGTACCTAACTTCTATTTAGGTAATTTATGCTTAATATAAGGGAGGAAGATTAGGGTCCTAAAGAAGAATTTAAACACATAAACATTTTCATGGGTGTAGGAGTCTGGCAAGGAACATACCTCCAAGACACTGAGGAAATAGTTTCTGCTTTAACACCCCCAACCACGCATTCGTCACCCAGTAGACATGCAGACAGTCCTCCTCTTCCCTCTCCCTTCCTCCATCTACAGCAAAACCACACTATTCAAACTTTTCCACTATCAGTAAGAGAAGCTGCCATTTACACATTTACAGAGCAGTAGACACAACACCAGTTTAATGATATAAGGAGGGAAAGAAATAAGGAGTGATCTGTATATAATGTATACACATATATTTTAAAGACTCAGCAGGAGAGACTCTGCTGTCATGTTAGTTTATTGAGAAATAGCTAAATATTAAAGAGGGCCAGGGCTGATGGAATTGGATGGAAAGTTATATCTCCAAATCTATTTGTAATCACCTGTGTCTCTGCTTCTGTCCTCATAATACCTGCAGAGACATGACATACTGCTAGCTACCCCTGGAGCATCTTATAAAGAATGCAAGGGTTTTCAACGTCTGGTATTCAGGTGGTGTTAGACTGGAACATGCGTCAGCCCCAATAAGGCAGGAGGGAAAAGGTCAGTTCAGAGCAGGTGCTTGCAGCATTTGCCCAGAGGGGGAACGTGTGACGGCTACTCTATGGGAGGGATCACAGTGTTAGCAGCCATGGTCTGACTGAGCTGTGTGACTGTAAGAGACCTCAGAATCTCCAGCTCTTGTCTCATGATCCACACTTGCTCTTTGCAGCTCCTGCACTGAGACAAACCCCAGTCTCATGTGCCTTCCAAGCTCTCCACGTGTATGCACCACGTGCATTTCTTTATTTCTGCACACCTGCCCTTTCCTTATCCTTTCAGAACAGCTCCAGAGGGGTGTGACCAAAACACATAGGCCTAACACACCACCTATGGGAAGTAGCTTTCAGCAAATTTCCCAAAATTGCCTTAATTTTACAGGTAGACAGAAGGAAAATGAATAACCCAAGTCATGCAGCATACCCAATGGAAAAAAAAAAAATGGGAACAGAATCCAGATTTCTCTTTTCTTAGATTTTTCCTCTACTCTCTAGGCATCACCATGTCCTATAATGCTGGTATAATTTTAAAAATCAGTCACAACTGTGGGGCTGAGAAAAGGACTGAGAGGCTTTTTGAGATTTTTTTTTTTTTTTTGTCTGATACATATGCTCTCGCCAAACTATTTTTGAGCAGCTACTGACTCTATTTTTTTTAAGAGCTATTCACAAAGGTGCATGGGAGAGACATTTCTTGCACTACAGCTGGATTGCAGCCATTCATCAGCAAGGCCAGACACTCAATACCCAGTTGAGGTGGATGGTTTTGCTCAGACAAGAAATTTAGCTGGAAGGATGGCTACTCGATTTTAGACCGTAGTTCGATTCCCAACTCAGGCAGGTTGCTTGCCCTGTCTCTAATTCCCCACATCTGGCCACTGAGTTAGTATTTTCCTGCTTTTCCAAAGTTTTTGAGCAGTAAGTCAAGTAATGATAGAGAGGCACGCCACAGTCTGACACGGGGAGTACAAGCACTGAGGCAGGCAGATAAATTGTTTCTGTTCTCTGCCTGGAAGAGCATAACTTTTGCAGTTGTGTATTTCCAGTAGGAGCATTCATAATTATGAATTCAGCAAGTCACTGCGCTGTGCATATTCCACAGCTGCTCATGGAGAAATCATTGTCTGTGAGTAATGCTTCTGGTTAACATGTCTGCTGCAACAGGCATAAAAATTGAGGGCAAACTGGCCATGAACAGGCACAACAAATTCAATTCAGGAGTCACAGGGCTATTGTGTCCTGCACAATGGTCTGTTGTCACAGAGCTCTGCATGGGATTCAGGGAAAGACGTAGGAAACTTTGACTCAATTTTCAAATTATTTTTAGTTTGGTTTTATAAAGAAATGAGGGATTTTGTGATTATTCTGTATCTTCATGTCTAATTATCTCTCTCTCTCTTTTCCTCTCCTCTCAATAACTTTGAACCAATTGGCACAGGAGGTTTCATTTGCAGCTTGATAGATATGAAAGAAAGTAATCATGAGATGAAATGCTGTAGGGAAGTAGGCTCTGTATTTTTTCACTCTCCAAGGAATGCATGTTTTTGAAAAAGTTTCCAGGGGAAGTGGAGGTATTTTGGAATATTGTCCTCTCTCACCATTAAAAAATGTGGTGAATAAAATGAGATCCTTATTTGAAATAATTTCTAAGGTAAGACAGCTGCTATCTATGGTTTACCTTGTTTACATAGGACAGAGCAGAGGTCATCCACCCCTTTGCTGATAGGAAGACCAAAGAATCAAGCAAGTGTCTCCAGTACTTGGTCTTATCAGGTTACTCCTTTAATATCCCATTGCTCAGATTGATGTTGAGGGGTCTTAAAGGCAACAGACTCAGCTCAGGCTTAGGAACTGTTGGCCTAAACTAATCTGAAAAATCACCAGTCAGGCAGTCATGCCTACTGCTCTATTGCCAGTCAGTGAAAAAATCAGTCTGGTTCCAGAAATTTATTCTGTGATTTAGGGCCAATTTTTCAGCTATCCTCATAACTTCCTTAGGCTTCCCTATGTCTTGCCAATCCTTAAGGCTAATATAAATAGCAGTAGCCTTCATGCTGTTCTGACTTTCATAGAGGTACAGATTCAGCTAAAGCCCAGTGTAAAGCATCTACACAGCCCATCTTCTCCCTGTCTTTGTATACTCTGCACTGACAGATCAGGCCTGACCTTGCAGCAGAATGACCCAGTGGGTAAAGAATGAGCATGGGACTGAGCTGTGGGCAAGTCATTAGCCATTTTCAGCTGCAAGCTCATTAATTTCCATAGGTGCCTAACAAATTTCCAAGATCTAGACTTCTGTACATTGGTTGCCACCTACAAGATAGGAGGAAAACCCATTGGTCTCTTTCACAGGAGGACAGATTTCAGTAATGAATTGCCATCCTGTAGTGCTCAGACACTACAGAAATGGCAGTGCTACTTAGCACTGGTAGCAGTGCACATGCATCCATGTAGATCCTCTCTTTGCTCCATAGGGCAAAATTCAGCAAGGACAGAGCAGGCTAGGCTCAATCCTTAGCTAGAGTAAATTGAGGTGGTCTAATGAACTACCAGAATGCTACGTGCCTGGCTCTAGAGTTACATGATGAGCTGTGTAAGCTGGGTGCTCCTCCACACTCCTAGGAAAAACAGTCAAGCAAGAATTCAGATTAAGAGGAGTGTGCACAAATGTTTTCTTAATAATAATTAATACATGATTAATAGGAACAAATTCTGAAAATAAATTCTTGTAAGATGTCTCTATAGCATGCCACCAGGATGATGGGGATAAATGATGCCGAGGCACCTGAAAGTTGAGAGCCCATTACTAAGCATTTATAAAAGGGAATGCATAAAAATATTTATCCACGTCTTTCTGAAACATGCTCTAATGTGTCTTCAAGCAATTTATCAGCTAAAAAGTAATTTTCATTAATCACTTATTAATTATTAATAAAGTGTTTGCAAGTGTCACCTTAATTTAAAGTACTTCTGACTCAAGGTGCACTTCCAGACTTTCATTTTTGAAGGAGATCTTGACTCCCAGATCTGAGTCCTTCAGACTCAAATGACCTTGGTACATCCTTTTTTGCCCAACCCACTCTAGGCCTCCACAACTCTTAGGCTTACAAATGGGACTAAGTCATGTTTTTGGAAACCACAATTTGTCATTTCAGAATTAAACTTGATCAGATCCTCTCTCCCCACTCACAAAGCTGGATGCCCAGACCTGGGAACGCAGCATTCAAATGTTTCAATTTATCATTACAGTGGAACCCTGAAGAGATCACATCTGCTAAGACCATAAATTGGACATGATCCCACTTCAGAAGGAGCAGGCTCAGCTCGATATTCTCATTCTTGAACAAGGGACCAATTAGGCAAGCTTATTTACCTGCCATAAAATGAGATGTAGGCCAGTGGGAGAAGTCACTTAAGGACAACAACAACA
>VYZV01021882.1:95137-172651 GCA_013401275.1 Pandion haliaetus | reverse complement strand
GTTGATAAAAGTGAACAGACAGCTTACAGAGATCTGCATTCATATTGTCTTGCTGCTAAGCATGATCCCTTATAGGTACATTTAACCTGATATGAAACAAAAACACCAGCAATGCAAAGATCGTCACTGTCAAGCAAGTACGATAGTACATTTATGCTGCACTAAGATTTTTCTACTATCCTAGCTAACTAGTTTGAAAAGTTTTTTCTTTCTTTTTTTTCCCTTTTCTGGTTTTTTTTCACTTCTTTAAGCAGGGAGTTCTGTAAAACTAAATACTAAGTGTACTTCACTGCTGGCAGATGTGCCCTCTATGACTCAACATTCAATTCTTGTGGTCAACAGCAATTAAAACTTGAAGCATGCGAACTCTGGCAAGATGCACAAGTTTAATTTTTTTTTGTTGGTTTGTCTTAATGTGTAGTTTAAATGCAATGTGATATTTGGAAAGCCAGCACATTCTGTGGGAAATCTACTCAAATAGTAAGCACAGCCATATCTAAAATGAGATTTTTGGAAAAAAGATGATCATGCCTTTGGGAAAGAAAAGAAACAATCAGAAATATTTGATTTTTTTTCAACAGAGAAATTCTCCTATCAGTCAAAAGCTAAACAAAATTAATGGGAAGGCTAAAAGGCCCTACCTTGTTGATTTTGCTTACATAAATTTTTCAACTCACATTGAGTTGGGTGAATATACTATGACTAAATGGGCTCATTGCGGGGGGTGGGGGAGAAGTTGTTAGATGGTCATATTCAAAAGCAGTGTAGTCTTTGGCAATAGCAGGAGGAGTCCAAATTTCCTTTCTAACAGGCAGGCTAATCAGTAGCAATTAAGAGGCAAAGTAACAGACTAATAAAGTACACTTGTCACCAGTTGTCATCTTAGTGATCAATTCACACCTCCATGACAATAACATCGACCCTTCAAGTGCTCTAATGACCCTGAATCCCTAAAGTGACAGGAGGATTAGGGTAAAGATAATGCGCTGGAAAGGTGCTAATGAAGTGGTGGCATTACAAGATGAGTTTTATCCTTGATAGACAGCAACAGGGAGTGTTCAGTCCCACACCAGCAATGAGGTTCACATGGGTAAAGTCTCATTGACTTCCACATCCAGTCAGGATCAGGACCTTAATTTAATTAATTAGGGCTTTTCATTTCTTAGTTAAATCTGAAATACACAACTGTGGCAACTCTGTTTCCTGAAAGTAGCAGATATTCCTTCGGTAATTAAGTTTATTCTCCTATGTTGTTTTTTATCTTCTCTCTGCAAGTTGTGTTTTGCAGACATTGATTGCTTGTATCATTTTAACTTTGTGCAGTTAGTTTTAGAGAGATTTAATTTTTTGAGTAGAATGTACATAACTGCTTTCCCATGCACTGATTGTTTTAAGAAATGAGAAATTGAGTATGTAATTAGAATATAATGTCATATATTCAGTAACAAAATGGTGTAATCTTCTTGCTCAGCACTACACGTGTGTGTGTATATATGTTTATAGATAGATACTGTATGGCAGTAGCATTTTGAGGTGCTAGTACAGATACGGTATTCTTGTAGATATTGTTGAACATGCATATTTGAAAATGTTCAGTGTGTTTACCATATAATCAAAACAATCCTGTTCATTAAGTGCCTTCTACCTCTTGTTAAATAACACTTGAACTATATCTGTAACCCATTTCAAAAGAATATGTCAGTACTGAAGAGGGGGGAAAGGGTACAATGGGCCACTTCTGGTATTTTAAGCCCCGGTCTTCATTAGATGTTACTCTGCTGCTTCATTGTAGCTAATTAACTTGTATATTGAAAAACCCTCTAGAATGATTTGATATAGGGAGATGTGGGAATACATCGTGCTGGGATTAGCACATTTATATTGCAGTAGCTGTGTCCCTGCTGTTTGGGTGCTGGAGGAAGTAACCATTTACAAATTTAGCTGTATTAGGATCATTTTCAAGTGGTATAAATTCTACTGGTAGCAGTTTCAACAAAATCTGCTTTACTTCAGTGGGAGATGTACAGATAGATAATTTGCTGCTGCACACAAGAGTGCTAGAGTCTGCCCTGAAAGATGAGTCTTGAGAAGCTTTATTTGTTTTTGTTCTGTGATTCTGAGAAGTTAAAAGTAGAGGCTTCAAAATACTAGCATTAAAAAATTGGATTTTGAAACAAGATATTGTAACTTCTTTGATCATCAAAATGAAATTTTAAATACGTCTGTGTTGTGCCCTATGCTCCCCTCAAGATTTTGAATTTCCTGTTTTCTAGCTTTACAGTTAAGTACTCAAATAGCTAGGTGACATGCTGTACAAATTTTTCCTTTTGCGTAGTTTATACAATACAGTACTATTTATAAGTCTGTAAAATATAGCATGTGTGCTAATTAATTAACTCTTCGTAGAAACCTTAGCTTTCTGTGGAAAACTGGCTCTCAAGGCTGAGGCTCAAAACTTTTTTTTATTTCTCAATATTAGGAGTAAAAATGAAAGTTGATTGTAATACAGAGCACAGGTATGAGCTTCCAAACTCTGAATTCAAGCTAAAGAACACCGTTCAGGCATTTCTAAGAGAAAAGTCAGAAGTGACATATTTGAGCACCAGTAGTACATCCGTGGAGTAACATGAACTTGAACCAGGAATGAATGACACTTTCTAGCTTGTCATTAAACACATCTTAACCCTAAATGCATTAAACACTATAATGCATTTAGGGTTATTCTTCAAAACAAAAAAGGCATTTCTGTTCCAAACATTAACCTTAGCTTGTAGTATTAATTTTGAGGCAGTTGCTGTGATGTGTCATTTCTTTATACCTTGGGAGAGAAATGGAGCTACAAGACCTTTGTACAAGCTACAAAAGAGATTTTGGAGAGAACTTGCTTTCTGTCACTGCCAGGCAGGGTTGGAAGAGAGCTGATGGTCTAGTCTAGCAGATGAAGGCAATACCTCCATGCCAGTTCTGATCCACAGATCAACAAACCCTCTGACAGGTAAATCCTGAACTGTAGGTGTTTACTGTGGGCTTTTTGCCTTTGGTTTGTACAAAGATGGGATAAGATCCTATCACTTCTGTAAGGCTGTTGAGTTCAGTACATCCCAAATGTGCGAGGGGTAGCAAGTAAAGGTGAATATGCAATAGCAATCTTTATTGCAGGAACGTGGTCTGACTTTAATATTCAATATCCATACATGTGAACCATGTAGTTTTCTGCTACAGACCAGGTTTTGATCTTTCTTTATGGTTGCAGTACATTGAGGTAGAGGGACTTTTATTTCACTTTGATATAGCATGGCAGGCCATTTTTGAAACAATACATGCAGGCAGTCTTTATTTATCATTTCCTTTTGTGCTCAACAGCTTGCCCATTCAAAATGGAAGAGCACGAGCACTGTTGCCTCCTTGGTCACCTTGCTGAGAAGTTGTAATGTAGCAAATGGCTAATGTATGCATACATGTGGGACTGTTTTAACTCACATTTCACACCGCCATAATCGATTCATTGGTTTCAAAGAACAAAACAAAAACAACCGCCCTTGTCCAGCTGCAGCAGGCAAGAGCTAGGACATATGCTGGTGTGAAAGAGGGGGTAGGGCAGGAGACCCCTGCCCAAAACGGTGGAACAAAGGGAGTGCAATTGCCTTGGCAAGGCATGGGATGACTTAAATACCCTATTGTATGAAATATGAATGGGTCGGCATTATGAATTGCAGTGTGGGGGGCTCCTCTGCGTCACCGATTAGCCACACGATTACCCAGATTACACGGGGAAATGGCTAAGGTAAATAAAGCCAGCCTTCTGCCACCTCCTCCCCGGGGCCGGGAGCAGGCTGCCCCGACGCCTTCCCTGCTACCGGGAGCTGAAAGGGAAGGGGGTGGAAAGGAAGGGGAGCGAAGCCATAAGCCCTTGGTTAACAAAAATAAGGATTTCGAGGGCAACAGCGTGAAAACGTCTTTCTGGTCAAGTGATGTATGGGTATTGTTCCCTGTTATCACACAAAGTGGAAGTAAATTGCTTGGCCAAAAAAAGACCCGTTATCGTCTCCTTTTTCTCTCTGTCCTCCCAGGTTAAGGGACACCCGTCAGGTGCGGATCACAGGGAGCGTGGTAAGTGCAGTCTGTGTCCTGCAATCTTCTTTCCCCTCTATAATCTTGTGTACAGACAAGTTCTCCCCTCCCTCCCCACCATGCAGCTCTTACGGCCATGGGGTAACACTCTGAAAAGAGTGTTTATCCAGTCCAGGGCAGCTCAGCAGAGTAAGGAGACATTATTTCCCTATGCTGGAATCTTAAGGCACATATATTCAGCTGTGATCCAAAAGAAACTCATGTCTATATTATGGAGAGATTGCACTTTCAGCCGCCTCAGAGTTTTCAGTCTTAAAAACGTCTCCGTTTGCTGTGCTTAGAAAATCAGTGGTAAACTGAACCACAGTGCTGACACTGCCAAAGTCTCAGCTTCTGTGAGGTGGTCTTGAAAGAAGCCGTATCAGAAGTGATCAGCAATTCATGTGTACATGTTCACAGCATGAAATACGTAATGCGAAATACATATGTTATACATACAGACTTAAGCTGTCTCAAAAGCGAAGATGTTTCTGTCTCAAAGAAGCTGTATCTTATTCTAGCTTTTCAGCTGAAAAGGCTTCTAATGTTTGCATGTCTTGTAGCATCTTTTACAGCCATAACCTCCAGCTCTTTTATCCTGTGGAGAGTTAAACTGGAGGTACTGCGCAGTGTCCCACCTCATTGCAAAGGTACTGTCAGTACCTAAACTGGGATGCAGCATCCTTGCCGGGAGGAGCCCTTACGCCGGGAGCTCTCTGACGCAAGTGATGTGCCCAGCTGCAAGGCACTGAAACAGAGCTGGGCTCCCAAAGGAGACTGCAACTCCCTGGGTGTTTTTAGGGAGGTTTGGGTGCCTAAAGTTGCAGTGGCTCAGAAAGTATTTAAGTGGGTTAAACTGAGACCCGGTTCTCCATGGAAGAGAAAAGAATCAGTTTGAGACAATAACTGAGAAGGTGGTTTTGAAACGAGGGGAAAAGGGCAGTCTGATTTTTGTGAATTTCTTTCCTTTTAGTTTCAGGTGACCTACTAACAATATTCAGCACAAGTTTATGAATAGTTTGGCTTGGCCCAAATTTGCATTCTTCCCTAAATAAAATATTCAGCTGAAACTTTTTGCCCAAAACTAACTTGGACTACTATGTTGGGATTATCAGTTAATGGCAAAACAGGTTAAGAAACAGGCTAGGGAATGAGAATGGTAAAATCATTATTATTCCATGGATTTTTATTCATAAATATTCAAATCGTGCTCTAGTTACAAAAATATTCACAAACCTTAAGAGATCACAGAGAAAAAGGTGTAGCTTTTACTTTTGGTTTGATAAACAGTTGGAAGTAAAAAATGTACTCCATATCCAGTCTCACTGCTACAGAGAGCAAACAATTGAAATGGAAAAAAACCCCCAAAAACCCCAAACCCAAAGTGAAAAGACACTTAGCAGAAATTTTTTTAAAAATTAAGTGAAGACCCGTTGCTTATAGCAGTTCATATTTTAAGTCTTTACACTTCTAAATGGTGGAGAAACCCCCCAAAATATAATCTCACAAAATTTATTTCCTAATCACCGGATGGAGTGCTTATTGTAGTTTGCCTAAGGTTTTTGGTGGCAGTGAGCTCCTTGCCCTTTCTTTGCTGCAAGTACTGATATCAGTGTCCTATCCAATTTGGCTAATTGAATTATTTTATATAATCTAAACTTCTCAGATTTTTAACTTCGTGCCCTAATCTGCTGGGCGTTGCCACTTTGGTTACATGGTAATTGTATTTCACCGAGGGTTGGATGCCTTCCCATGCTGAATGAGTCTCTGGGTTTGTATCTGTGTATGTGTTTTGTCCAGAAGGTACAACCTCTCGGATAAGCTTGTGCTTTTCTAATATCATATTTCATTATGTTTTTGATTTGCAAAGACATCTTGAATATACTGAACTTTATTGATGGTTTCTGGTGAAGTCAAATGGAAAGTCCCTGGTTTACAGTCATTCTTTAAGTGAATACAGTTTGTTCTTTCTGCATAGCTGTCTCCATTTGCAATCTAAGGATGTCTAGAGCTTTGTGTATGGACACTTCTCATTACTTTTATCAAACTAAATCAGAGTAGCTCAGTGGAATAGAATGGTTTGTACAAGCTGTATATTGTCTAAAAACAGTGCATCTGTCATTGCATCCTCAATTTTCTATTTGTTTTTATATAGTGAAATTTTGCATACGCTTCTTGTTTAACATATAATTCCACTGGTTATCTTAACAGCTGCAATACTACTGGAAGTAAAAGCTCAGTTCAGAACTTTTTGTTGTTTTAAAAACCAATTCTCTACAGTATTGTTTCAAGTGTTTGCCATGCTTGCGTGCTGAGGAAGTGCCCGGCGAGCCACCCGTGCATATGTAGGATGCCAAATAAAAGGAGAGAAGCTTCCTAGGCAGGTTTCTTTCCACTGACCTGTTTGTTGTTCAGCAGATGCAGAGGAGGAATATATTGATTGAGCCGCGAGAAGGAAGGGTGAATTGATCTGATAGTGAAGTGATGCATTTTTTGCTGAGAGGGGGATTTTTCTGATGGGGAAGGAACAAATTGACTTATTGGTTAATTGAAGGAGAGAATTGACTGGGAGAGGCAGTGAGAATTTGATGAATGTTAACTGCAGGAAAGAAGGGTTTTTCAAATATATGCACAAATATTTATTTCTTTCCTCATTTGTCTGCCTCTTACTTAATGTGTAATGGAGATGGGTGGCTTCATTTTGACTCTCTTTGGCACTCTGCTTGTTCCTTGGGCTTCTGCAAGTTGGGTAGGCCTGGCTTTGTGTGAAATATTTTCTCTTTTTAGATATGACTGGAAACATTCCCGCATTAGTGTCTGCAAAAGTTTGTCACTGCTTTTTTTTCCTAAAGCTGTGCCTTGCACTTCAGTTTGAGTCTGCCAGTAAATGTTCTTTGTCACTAGCTGCAATTGCCTAATCCAGGCCTGGATTTTAATGCACGTTAGGCACCTAACTGCCACTGAAAGCAATAGAAAGTAATACTTTTTCCTTCAAATAATCTTCCAGATTTCACTAGGCAACTCTCCCTATTGGTAGGACCAGAACTGCTTCCATAAGTACAGTCATTGCTCCTTAATCCTTTGGAGAAGGGATCATAATTTGTTCTGTTTGGCTGGTGCAACAGTGGTCTCATCTGTGGTGGGGGCTTCTAAGTGCTACAGTAATAAAAAAAATAATTAAAATAGTAAAAGTGACACCAACAACAGTAATACTACTAGTAATAAATAGTTACATATTGGTGCCACATAAATATTAATTACTCCAATGCTTAATTTAATTTCTAATTAATTTAGAATTAGTTTCCTAATTTCTGTCTGGATGAGGTTGCCATAATCTTCATGCAGTGCCTTTAGGAGACCAGAAGTGTTTTCATTCCCATTTTGCAGAAATGGCATAGAAGGCCTCCAAACACTGTGTTCTGAGGACTCTAACTCTTAAAGCGACCTCAAGAAGTTTCTGCCCTCTCCTTGGGAAAACTGTGTTTTTAATGGGGTTAGGGAAGGAGCCTATTCAGGGAATTTTCCATGTTGTGGGATGGCAAACGACAGAGTCCCCAGGGATCAACGTGGTTATTGGAGCTCAGTGTTGTAATGTTACAATAATTTCCCTCTTGCAATGACATTACCCTGGGGACTGTGGGGAAACTGAATGCTATGAACTGTTTTGACTTGCGAAGAAGCTGTGTCTGTCCCTTCCTCCCCTTGTAACCTTTCAGTCTGCTCAGACATGCCACGGCCTTATTTTTGTTGCCATTAGGTAAGATTCAGCTGCATTTACAGCAGGGATGTTGTAGGAGTGAGTTCTGCGAAGAAATATTAGAAGTTTTAAAATCCCAAGGGGAGGAGGAAGGAGCTTTAATTAGCAAATAATAGGCTTAGGCCATAAACTGCCCATAAAAAAAAAAAGAAAGAAGAAAAAATCGCCATGCATTGGGAAGGAAATGGATAAAGAAAAGGTCTTCAAATACTTTACACATAAGAGAGAATTCTTGGGTGTGGATGGGGGGGTTGCATTATTTTGAAATGCATGTAGTATTTTAAAAATAGAGGAACAGCTTTGCTCAAAGTCACTTGTCCCAGGCAGTCACACTTACACCTGTAAGTTGCTGAAGCAACACCGGGGTAGGTGAGTGGGGGAAAGGTATTTAGGGAAGTTTGTGCAGCTGGAAGAGATCTTTAAATTTGAATTCTTAATGGGAAACTTCTGAACCCACCAGAGCTGAAGAACTATTTCAATGTGAATAATGTATATGACAATACTACTAATAATAGCAGGCCGCTGCAATTCTACAATAACGGCTAGCACAGTTTGGCAGGCAGAGGAGGAGAGGTGTCACCCTCATATGACAGCCCTTGCTGTCTTGCACTGCCTGGGATTTCACCTTGGACTGAGCCAATCCATCATCCTGCTAAAGAAAAAATAACAGCTGGGTTTCTCAATAAAACAACAGAGTGTGATTGAAGGATGTTTTTCTCCATTTTCCTCCCTAATAATTTACAAGTTTTCCCTTGTAGAAAGTGGAACCTTAGAAAGTTTCTTCCAAAATCAAAAGCTTGCTCACAGATTGACTGTTAAATGTGCACTGTGCGTTTGTCAGGGATGCTCTAAGTGGTACCGAAGCTGACAGAATACACGCAGGAGCTGACAGCTTCACTCCAGTTACAGCTGATTAAAGGCTGCAGGGGCCTGGGGGCCCCATCTCAAAAAGAGGACCACTGCAAATTCACCAGAGCACTTTCAGTCTGCACGTTTTACATTGGCTGGCACGGAATACTCTAGCTATCGCACTTGGTAATCAACTTCTGCCTCCAATTTTGGAGTGTTTGATAAAAGATACAGACAAGAAGTTAAAAATGCAAATAAGAATTATATTACATTATGTACCAGCATTACATTATGTATGACAAACAGCAGTGTAAAATATAAGCATTGCATATCTTAAACCTCAGTGTATGTTTTAGAGTCATTTGTGGCTCTAAAGCATGACTCAAAGCTTGAGGTTGGGTCCTCTCCCAGGCTTCTCCCCATTTCCATACCAAGTATGTACATTGAGCCCTTGTAGGCTGAGCATACTGGCTGTTCAGTTTGGGAGCTCTTCCCCAGGCCCTGTAGCCAAGGCATTCAAGCATAGCTAGGGGTCCAGCATGAGCTAACCAGAACCATTAAAAAAAAAAAATCAGTATCAAAGAGTGCTTGGCACTGTCTGGAAACAAGACAGAGAGCACATCTCCTGCTTTTCTGAATGTTCTCATTTATAACTTCCAACTGCTAGTAACTATGCAGTGCTTGTGTATGCTGTATATAAGTTGTGCCTTAGCCTACACTGAGTGAACAGCTAATTGGGGAAATCTTTCCCTCTCTGTTCTGTGCCAACTCAATTTTACATGGGGGGGTATTTTTTCATTCCTTCACTAGTGAGAAGAGAACATTCCAAACAAATATCCCCTCCCAAATGTGGATAACAAAATATAACTTTTTTTTTTTTTTTAAAGTTTTACTAAAATAATTAGAGGATTTTCCTTGCATTATTTCTACCAGGAGCTTTCTGTTAAGCAAAACAACCACATTTCCTCCTTCTGCCCTAAATTTCAGTCTTACTTTATCAGCACCAGAGGCCAGATTCTCAAAACTGCTGATTAAAAAAAATCCATGCAATCTTTAGCACACTTTGGCAAGGTACTTTTTAAAAACACTTGAAAATGAATCACAACTTGTGGCTTAATAATCAGAACTGCAGGCATAAAATATATAAGTCAAGTAATAGACATTTGTTAGCATTTTTTTTATGTTAATCCATTAATATATTTTTAGAATTGCTAAATATTTAAAGCTCCAGACTGAGAGCTATTCTTAGGGTGATTTCTTTGCTTAAGTTGAGCTCAGGTAATGCTTTTGATCTCCATTTTCATTCACCTAACTGGAAATTAGTTTTTCAAAAGTGGATATTTGTTGAGAGGAAGACCCATACGATGTGCCTCCAAATAAAAGGAATTAAGAAAATATATTTGTCCTGATCCCTTAGTGATGGGAAGTTGTTTATAATTAATTTAGACAAACTGTTGAACAGCATACCAGTATATCAACAGAACATTTTCATAGTCTGAGTCCTCTTGTGTTGATTTTTAAAAGGCAGCCAGTAAGACCTGGGGGCTTTTAAACTGCAGAACTCGAGGAATTTGCTGGTTTCCTCCTACTGGGCAACAAGAATCCTATATAGGCATATTTCAGTAGGTAGGTATGTATGCGGATGTATGTATGTGTCTGCATATATTTTTTATATACATACATACACTTACTACTTAAGTATATATACATATATATTTTATATATACATAAGCTTATATACACCATGAATACAAACATGCATACACATACATATATTCACTTTGCTTTCTTTTCTCTCAGCCTTCTTTGAGACTGTCTTTATTTGTTTTAAATCACTTTTTGGCTCAATTAAAGCTCTGCTGGACCAATTAAATTCTGCTTCTGATGGTATTTCAGACTTACTTTAAATTAAAGATAATACAAAAAATAATAGCAATAACAGGAGAATATAATTTCCATTACTGGAATAGTTTATCTTTTTTTTTAAACACAAAAGAAGAGATACAAATTAGAATCCACACCTTAAAAATCTGCCCGCTCTAGAAGCGACACACTTATGTTTGGATTTGGATTTGGACTGCCCAAAAAAGAGGATGAAGTGAGTACATTTGAGAGAGACTGGAAAAGAGAGAGCTTAGGAAAGCAAATGTGCTCTGCAGAAGTAGTTCAGTTTGCATAATTTGTTTNCCCCCCCGCCTTTTCCTTTTAAAAATAGGAATTTCTGTACTGCTTGCGTTCCAATATTCCAGTTCAAACAAGGTGCCTGACAGCAGCTCAGCACCCGTGTGCTTGACTACTTACTGCTGACGAGCCTTGCTTGCCGGTAATCTAGATTTATGGTAAGTCTACCCTTTCCCTTCATCTACAAGGTCCGGGGACATTCGGGTAGCCAATCTGCCCTTAAATATGTCTCTGAGGAAATGGTGCTAATTAGTATTGGAATTTACAGCCTTCCATTTTATTGACTTGTCCTACTTTCTTCGATAATTAACTAATGAGTAAAGTAATGAGCTATGTTAGTCAGTCATGATGTTCAATTAAACAGCAAATCAATTATTGAAAATAGTTTCGGACAGCTCTTGTGTTGTCACAGGGAGTGTGCGCGTGTGCGTGTGCACGCGTGTTTCAAACGCGTGCCCTAGATGTGGCAGCGACCCTCCCCAGAGGGTACCTGGCTGCAGGGGGGCTGTGTGATCACAGCCGAGCCCGACCAGCGGTCCCTCTCGCCCACGTTGTCCACCCTCTGCTCAGCTCTGCTGAACAGCACCCTGACCCTGCGCCTTGCCAAGCTGAGCTTATTTGCAGGGGTTCCCCAAAGCCTGCGAAAGACAAGATTGCCGTAAAATAGGGAGTGCTTTTCGTGATGGGGAGGTGGGCAGAGGGATGCTACGAAGCCGGGATGCTATGAAGCAGGCGTGCCCGCTCAGTGCTGTGACCCCTCTGCCTCTTTTCTGGGCACGTGCAACCTTTCCCACCGGTGAGCGGGACCACCCGTCCCAGAGCTCAGCATTACGGCCACAGGGACTAATACTAGTCCTCAAAGCCCTAACTCTCTTCTGGCCACAGCACTGTGCAGGAGCAGCGGAGAGGATGGCAGAGGGTTAAGGATTTTGCCCTGAGGGCTTTGCATACCAGCCTGGGCAGCACTAGTCCATAGGAAGAGGCTTCCAAGACCGTCATGTCAGGAGTCCCCCGCACCATGCCCACACAGTGGGGTGGCACTAAACCTGGCAGGGCACCACACATACGCTCCTGTGTGGCCACCGACGTGTCAGGTCGTGGTTCTCTGGGACGAAGCAGTGACTCTGGGCCTGGCCCCAGTCCTTAGAGCACAGGTGGCTTCATTTGGCGTGGGCCAAGCAAAGATCTTTTTTGTCATGATGAGAAATAAGACATTCATTATCTCCCTGATGTTGTGAGTGCAATTTTGCCTTGGAAATGTGAAGGGCAGTTCCAGCAAAGAAAGATGTAGTTGACGTCATTCAGTAAGTTGCCAGCTCTTCAGGTTTAATTATTCTTTCATTTGAACTTTTTACTCTTCCTGTTTCCTTCAGGACGTTCGCTTCTTCTTGTCTGCTGCACTGGCTGATAGCACTTCTGCACCTGCTGCCCATAACTTTGTATGCTTTCAAGCTCACCCTACTGGTGACACCCAAGCTTGTTGCATGTGCTGTTACTTTCAGTTCTGCTTTTGGTGTTAGAGTGCACCGCAGCATTATTCCCATGTACAGCAAGCAAACCTGTCCTGAAAATTCAGCAGTCCAGGAACAACTTTTGCTGTCCTACTCTTTACTCATACAAATAAGAAGTTTTGACTTGCCCTGTTGAAAGACCACTTTGCTGTGGGCAGCAGCAGTTTCTAGAGATGACAGTAATACTGCATTAAGCAGTCTGATGGTTTTAAAAGGCAATAAAATGTAAAGGTTATTAGATGGAAAACTTGGGTTGGGCTTAAAATTTTAACCTCACATTATCAGATATGCTGAACCAGAAATAACACTCCTACCGCCTTTCTGTGCTCTCTTGCGGTTCTGTTTGAGTAGCAAAGTGGCACAAATAGTGCCATGCTGTGCTCATAGGCTCTGTAGTCATACAAATGTGCCCTATAATTATTCGTTATTAATAACAGTCATCATATGATGATTTTTTTTTTCAAAGGTAGTGAGCGTGCAGAAAGCTCCCTTCCACCCCCGCCTTCCAAGTTCAGAAGGAAAAGCAGGCCAGTGAACAAGGTGTCTAAATACAGAGAGAGGAGACTGAATATGTTGGCCTTAACCGTTCAATTGAATCACATTTCATTAGAGAAACAACCACCCAAAACAAATCAAAGACAGCTCAAAAAAGGCAACATAAAGTTTTCATTTCCAAACAGTTTTAATTCACTGTTTGTGCTCTTTACTGAGAATATGCAAGGAACACAAACATTCCCATATGAATTAAATTACAATTTACATATGAATTACATTAGAAATATGAGCTACACTAAAGAGATAATTAGTGCTGTCCTGGGTTATGTGAGCACAAACAAAATTAAATAAGAACAATTTCAAAGCCAAGTTTTCCTTTGCCTTTCCAACTAAGCTGGTTTAATCAGTGATAATGACTGAAATAAATCCACTACATATAAAACAACGCACAACATATCATACTGTGTGAAATGCCATTACTAAGTCCCGTGCCTTGGTAAATCACGCAGTCAAACAGTAGTAGTACAATGTCACTGACATGACGGTAAAGAAAATTTGCCACTGCTGGGTGCCCAGCGCTGAGGTGGTGGTCCCTGAGGCTTGCGAGNACCTTACATATGCATGAGAAAGAGCTGCCACAGGAAAAAATGCCAGTGCTAGCAGAGAGCAATGAGAGGGAGGGGAGCTGGAGAAGCAGCCAGGGGGTGGCAGGGAGAGGAGAAAGTGAGAAGGATAAAAATACCAAGCAGAAGCAGACTACCTGTGCATCAGTGCCTCAGCCCCTAAATAGAGCTATGGTTTATGACTACCTTGCCTAATGAGCTAAACTCTGGTGACCATAAAACTGAAATATAATTATGACATTAAAGATGCCTATATTTGAACTTAATTATTAATTAATTTAATGAGAGAATAGGAGGTTGTAAAATTGCTAATTAAACGGCTCTGTAAAACTGCAGACGGCAGAGGATTTACCAAATGATGAATCCCACAACAGTATTTGGGCTATATCAATATTCTATTAATATACAGTATGCCAGAGGTACTGGCTAGTACGCTACTCACAGTTAAGCCGATGTGACAGGCATACAGAGTGAAAGAAAATGAAGGACATAAAATTCCAGATGACAGCAACCTTGAAGACGATCTCTGCCCCCACCTCTGTGGCAGTTTCTGAAATCAGTTAAATAAACTCAGAAATGCAGGATAAAAATCAATCTTACCATCGCAAATGTGAATAAATTGGCTTGAAGCAAACGACCCACCTATGGTCTTGGGCACCGTGGTGTTGTGTCGCTCTCTGCTTGCGTGAGGGAATGGTCAGAGCTAATCTGGACTTAAGTGCAACAGAACGGGAGGGATGCAGTGTGAGACTGTGTGTGTGTGTGTGGTGTGTGTGTATGCTCGCATGTGAAAGAGAAGCTGAGCGAGAGCAAAAAATAACTGTCCCCGTGTGATTAGTGAAATTAAACTCAAGTGAACCTTCAGGGGCTGAATTCGAACCTACGGGGGACAATTTTAGAGATTCCCACACTGCACTATCAGCATGCAAGGAATTTCACTGTAACGTTTGAATGGCAATGCCATTTGGATGACATTCATTTAAAAATATAGAGGAGGAGAGCAGAAAAATGTTTTCTTTTAGCACTGAGCCTAATTCAAGGAATGTCAAAAGAAAATGCATGGGGGTGTCTCACCCTGCATGTCTCTAAATGTCAGTCATGACTAATTATTGGGAAAAAAGCAAAAGGAAAGATTTAAGTACTCCGTCGTAGTTTTGTAGGAAACAATGAAATACCACTGGGCAATGTAACAGAAAAACACCAGCAACACCAGATTAAATGTAGGAGGTATGTTTTAATATTTGCACAAATCCTTAAAAGTGTTGCTTTTTATACCTGCCATGTGGCACAGCTTTTCCTTGACACATTTTGTTTTTTAAATGCCCTATTGACAGCCGCAAGAAGCAATTTCACAAGAAAGATCAAAGATACAATATCAAGAAAATAGGGTGGAAGAAGACTCACTCCCTGCTTTGAAGAAAACAATACAGTCATTGCAGTACCGTCTCCCATTTCTGGAAAATGGATGGGGAATCTTGAGGCTAAGGACAGGAGTTGTATTCCCAAGTCCTTTGTGAGTTCTGAATAAATTACATAAACTTTCAGTGCCTGAGCTTCTGCTTTCTAGGCTAGGAATAACAGCAGTTTCTTGCCACTTATCATTCATGTTTCAGAACACTAAATGGAAGCTTGCAAGTAATTTCTGAGAAAGTGATCTCTAGAAGTCACTTTTTATTGACTGGTTTGGGACAAGGCTTTAGAAAGTGTCACTTCCTGCTTCATTTTGTTTTTGAATGTCCATCTGGGGACATATGAACAAGGTAATTTTAAGGAGCTGTGAGCTTCACATGATGGTCTTGTTTACTTTATCTCAGATAGTAATATAGTTCCAGTCTCTCGATACTTGGAAACCTCACTGGTGGGTTTTGTATGAGAATCTGCAGCTAAAGAGCTGCTGCTTTAAAAAATCTTGATCCCGATTTAGAAAACTACTCTGGCTGGTGTTTATATTATAGTATGTGCAATTAATAAATATGAAAGCTTCTATGCATTTATTATCAATGCATCATGCCCTGCAGTTTTATAGATCCAATTTCTCAAAAAGTGACTGCTTTTACCAGAAATAAAACCAGACAAATTTCTTCTATTGTGTGACCAGCTATCAAGTCTGCCCCTTGGCTGGAGGCTTTTGTGAGATCTGAACTGTGTTTCACTTGCTCAGGTTTCAATCCTAGTGTCGTGGTTTAACCCCAGCCAGCTACTAAGCACCACGCAGTTGCTCACTCACTTCCCCTTTCCCCCAGTGGGATGGGGGAGAAAATCGGGAAAAAGAAGTAAAACTTGTGGGTTGAGATAAGAAAGGTTTAATAGAACAGAAAAGAAGAAACTAATAATGATAATGACAACACTAATGAAATGACAACAGTAATAATAAAAGGATTGGCATATACAAGTGATGCACAATGCAGTTGCTCACCACCTGCCGACTGACGCACCCGTTAGTCCCCGAGCGGCGATCCCCCTGCCAGTTCCTAAACGTCACATGGTATGGAATACTCCGTTGGCCACTTTGGGCCAGCTGCCCTGACTGTGTCCCCTCCCAACTTCTTGTGCCCCTCCAGCCTTCTTGCTGGCTGGGCATCAGAAGCTGAAAAATCCTTGACTTTAGACTAAACATTACTTAGCAACAACTGAAAACATCAGTGTGTTATCAACATTCTTCTCATACCTAGCTCAAAAACATAGCACTGCACCAGCTACTAGGAAGACAATTAACTCTATCCCAGCTGAAACCAGGACACCCAGCAAGACAGACAATGAATTAAAAGTTGGAACTGGTGGGTTTCTAGTAAAAAAGGAGAGGCCAAATGACTCATTATCACCATGTTGCAGGTTACATATTTAAAGCATCAAAGGAATTGCCTCTTTATCTCCCCCAGAACTATGACATGGTAAACTTTATTACTAGTAGGTCACACTCTTTGCTAGAGAAATTCAACCTGGCTTGAAACAGAGGAGAAGGAAGGGCAGGAAATCTGGGGGCACTTTTATCTCCAGACTTACCTTGATGCAGCCATTGCAGGCAGCCCCCTATGAGGAAATAAATATTTGAGAAAAGGTAAATATTGGTAAGAGTTACTGTCAAACCAAAAGCCTGTTGGTTGTTTTCTGTGATACCTGCTGCCATCCAGTTACGAGGAGATCCTGAGCAGGGATGGGCAGGGACCTCCTTGTTACAAGGAGTGTGAGAGGTCCAGCTGACAGCTCTGAACCTGAAGTTCACGGTCATCTTCATAAGCCTGGTTGGTGCAGAGCCTGGGAGAAAATGATTTTGCCACCTCGCTCTGCTCTGAGGGCAGGAGGCTGGTCACTGTCACCTGACAGTGAGCGGGGCAGGCGTCTCTCTGAGTGCCAGCGGCCGTGGTAGCAGTGCTGCTCCCAGCCTTGTGTCACGTATCACCCCAAAGAGGTTCACAAACTACGAGTAGCAACTTGGCTAGCGTTTATATACATTGCAGTTTGCAAGCCTCTGGGATTGCACGTTAAACATGATGGGTAAAATCCAGCTGTGGCCCAGAGCTAAACCATGCAGTTGACAGGGGTACCTGTCAAGCTTGATTACCAGGAGAGCGCACCCAAGTAAGAACAGGCGTGATTAACTACTGCTGCTATTGCAGGCATGTGCCAGGGTCTCACTGCGATACATGTGAAAAGTGTGTACAAACCCAAAGCTTTCACTGATTTTTATTTAAATCCCAAGGATTTAAATTGTTTGTTTTAATCATGATTTAATTCATCAAGGAGGTTAACTTGGTTTACCTGTTACTCTTGTTTGTATTTGTCCTTCTTTTTACCCTTTAGAAAGCTTTCCCTTTTTTGGTTGGTTGGTAAGCTGTAAAATATGTGGCTAAATACATCCTACAGAGTGAGCTGCCTACTTCTTGTATTTGTTGCTGATCAGAAAGATACTTTGTATCTTTGCCCATTCAATTAGCTAGCTTTTTAGTTAATATAATTTAACTTCCTCATTTTTTTAACTTTACATAATGTTAGAATAAGGTGAGTGCTGTACCTCTTTTTCATTAGGCGAATACTAATTTTTCGTTGGTATTAGTGTTAAAAACTATTTATATAGAATTCACATCATCTTTACAACTACAGGGGAAAAACACTTTAAAATAGTTCTCACTAAGTAAATAAATCTATCTTAAACTTGATGGATGTGCAGAAGGGAAAAATATATTTACTTAGTTTTTTTTTCATTTAAAACAAGCGTATTACATAGAAGAAATAGTGTAATGGCATAGTTAAACAAACTGTTTCTGTTCATAATGTCCATGGAGGTCTTCAAAATGGTAGAACTCAACCTTTTCTATCTACTATATGCATAATAATTGAAAGCCAAAAACAAGCTTGCTATTTTTTTTTTACTTCCAATTGTTTTCTACTGTTGAAGTATCCATTGAAAAGAACTAACTGAATACTTTGAAATGAAGAAAAAAATTTTTGTAATTCCTGAAAACAACATTTCTACAGTCAAAAATTCCAAACTGAGGTAAAAGATGCAGACTTTAGTTTATATTTCTTTACTAGTGATTCCACAAGATTGGTCATTTGACTTGTTTTTAAAACCTCAGGGTGAGACTAGCACTGCTTAAAACCATGTGGCATTGCAAAACTAGTATGATATAAAAAAGACAAGGCACAGTAATAAAAACATAAGTTTCTTTCTAAAGCTTGAAGACTGCAGATCTGTAAGTTGTAGTCTGAAAATAGAGGATTACTGTATTTATCAAAGGACAACAGAATTTGCATTAGTTCCTGTTATTGCAATCTTTCTTTAAATCAAAAGAAATGACACAAAATGGATAAGCTAGGAAATGTATGGATTCAACTTTTCCCTCTCAGGAAAAAATGCCAATTATTACATTGGTTTGAAATCTGGAAGCTAAAAGGTGTTCTCCCAGGTATGTGCATTAGCAGTATTGCAAAAGTTTGAATTGGAATTAAATTAACAACTCTGTTGTTCCACAAGGTGAAAATAATCAAGCTAGCTCCACAACAAACTGAACTAGGTTAGCAGTGGTGAAGTCTATAAATATTTTTGAACACACAGGGATCGAGTAGATCTGTGCAGCATTAAGATGCTATTTTTGACAGATGGCTTATGATTACGGGATACTGGGAGAAAGAAAGAGATCTGTTTCTTTTTTGTTAGTTTTCCATGAGATCACAAGTTCTTCTGGAAGAAAGATAAAGGAGACAACTCTGGGGTCTGCAATCTAGAGAAAACGCATGCTTTTTATTTTGCCACCAGATCATACTTTTGCTTTAATCTTTCTACCCAGCTCTCCTCACTATTTATGAACAACCTGTGAACTTTTCCATACCCCAAGTTAGATAATTATCATAAACCCTCCTCCAAACACAAGTATGTAGAGGACAGCAAACAGATTTCAGCTGCTGCAGCAAGCTGCCATGACCTCTGTGGATATTTTTCTGCAGGGAATTACACAGCCTTTCAGATGATGTCACGAGGAAGGTTGAAGCCTGGCAACCCTTCGTGCTTGGCATGTGCTTGAAAAATCTAGCTGGATAGTTTTCTTTTGTTCCAAATCACAAACCAGGCAAGCATCATAAACAAGAATGAGTCAGTCTTTCTGCTCCCAAACTCCAAATGTGTTAATCTTTTCCTTACTCTGTCAGTTTTGATTTAATTCTGGAGCAAAAGGAAGGTAAGAAAGCAGCCTGACTAAGGCTGACTTTGCTGTCCCGCAAACCTAAAGAACCAAGGTCTAGCCTCTCCCTCTGTTTTCTAGCACTTCAGGTCTTGTCCACGCAGGAAGCTAAGGCAGATCAGCCTTTGCTCTTGCATTCAGAAATGGTTGTCCCACAAATCCTGGGTGCTCGGCAAGCTGCTTCACAGCATGCTTCTGCTGCGTTAGCGTGCTTTGACTACGATTTGTCCAACCGAGGGAAGGCATCAGGAATAAAATCACTCTACAGGCAACCCAGGATAACTCTTTAGCCTACTTTTTTTTTTTCCCTTTCCTGTGGTTGTTAATCGTGTTATGCTTGAACGCAAAACTTGTTACAACCCCAGTTGGTCAGAAGAGTGTTTAAAAACTGTTCTAAATACAGTTCCCTGTCCTAGATTTCAGCGGGAATATTCATATAGTTAAAACTACGTGCCTGTTTAAGTGCTAGACTGCATTTATAGGGAAATTTTAGCCTTTAACCCCACCTTAATCTTTTGGGTTTTTTTCCTTTTGTTTTGTGAAATTAGATAGTTCTTATTTGTTGTATAAAAAGCTTCCCTTGTATATTAATGGCTTACAGATAAAGCCACAGCCATGCATGACAAATATGTTAAAAAACCCTAATAAAAAGAAACAGCGGTATAAAAGCAAGATGGAAAGATATAAATCCTAGCTATAAAAAAGTTAAATAATCTAAATATAGCAAAGGTACCTTACCTATATGTACGTACAGTTTGAGGCTATGCTTTCTTCTGAAAGAGAAATCTGAATGTAGACTATATGACATAATTTAAGTAAATATTGCCTGGAAAAATAACAAGTGTCTGTTTTCAGCAGATCCATTTGAGAAACTAACGGTAAAAAGAAAAAGGTTAGCAAAGCATCTCAGATGTGCAGGTGTGACAGCATTAAAAAAAAACAACCTGTGAAGAATTAAAGGAAGGGATCATAGTGCCACCTCTTTTCTCATATGCAGAGATTGCTTGAAGGAGGAGAGGAAGGTAAAGGCACGCATGTCTTCTGTGAAAAGCTTCTAGTGCCGGGGATATGATTGATTCATCTGTGGCTTCAGCTTTGTGGGTGTGATAGAAGTCATAAGAAATGGGAGATAAGTCACTCTGCATTCAGGGATGAGGGGGGAAACCCCAAAATTCTTGAGTTCCTACCATTAGCAACAGAAGAGATGCCTGACATAGTAAATTAATTTGGAAGGATTAAATAACAATTTGGTCTTTGCATTATGAAAAGTAAGAACCCATCTGGTATGAGTTTGCATCTTGTTTACAAATGCCTTAGTTTGAATGAAGAATAGAAATAAGAGTTATTGCTCATTCCTTCAAGCAAATGGGAAACCCAGCTGATGATAGTCCTCCATCATAGTCAGGTCAGCAGGATGTCATTTATAGATGGCCATGGATATCTCCTCAGATAGCTCCATGTATATACATGCACTTGGCCATGCCTAAGCTTTTCTGGTGACATGAACTCCCTTCAAACATCTCTCATTTCCTTTTGTTGCATCCTGTCACAGTAACACAGTCTATCACTGCATCACCAAATTATATTAGGACATATGACAACAGCCACCCAACTGGATGACCTCACTCTCGCCCTACTTTGATCTAGTTCAATCATTTCTGGTGACTCAGGTGTATAAAACAATTCCCAGGAGATGGCCGAAAAAAACTGCTGGTCACATGGGTTGCATGTGCATTTGGGAATACCAACTGCAGTGAACAATTGGGCAGCACGAGTTCAAGTTACACAAAGGATCTAAGTCATACATTGGAAAATGTATTTCCTAAGACCGTAACAATCCTAACCGCAAGTTTAAAGGCTTATTTTTTTCCATGCTGCCTTCCTAAGGGGTCAATTTTGAAAATGCAACCCACAAGCAAAACATTAAAGATAATAATGGGTCAATCTAACATCCTCCTTGTTGTAATCAAGGAGGAAAGCTACATGTGTACACATGATGAACAAACATGAATACTGTAATTACAGCAATGCTAACACAGATTCTCCTGCTGCATCTATGTACTTGTGATGTCAATATGTTTACACACACATTTATACTCATATAAGTGAGGACAAAATTTATTCTAGTAAGACAAAGTAGATAATGAATGAGTAGTATCAGTTTCACATTTGGATCTCTATTATTTAAGCCACCTTTGGGAGTAGCTTAAGAGCAGAGGGTCTGATTCTTATTTACACTAATAACATAGCAATGTAAAATAAACAGGGGTGTAAATTACATTTAATCTGCCCAGCTTGATACAAAAGGGACAGTTGTATAAATGAGAAACTGTCCCAGAAGCTCTCCCTCTGCAAATTGATTAATGTATCAATGTTAGCTGCAATCTAGTTATCCTCTAAACAAAAATGACCTAGTGTTGTAATAGAATGGAAGTTTCTTTTAAACTGCTTGACTTGAATACAAGGAAAACCAGTACATCTGTATTTTCTTTTCTCTGTTTTTTCCACTTATATCAGTTGGTCTAATGAGAGTCATTGCTTTTCTCAATGTGCTGTCCTTCTCTTCTGTCTTTTTACACCAGCATGGCAACAAGAACATTACTACCGTAAAAGTATGTGTTGCATTTAAAAAATGCAGCAGGAGAGAAAATTTTAAAATTCATTTTCCTTCCCCTCTTTCCCCGTGCTCCGTAAGCTCTTTTGTATTGCCACTTTTTCCTGCCCTGCTTATAGTGAGGTTTATTTCTGCTCCAGCAATGCATTTTAGAGGCGGGTGGATCACAGTTGTGTGTTAAATCATGAACAAAACCAATCTCTCTCCCTCTCTCCCCCTTTCTTGTTGTCTGTCCTTTTTACTTAAACATAGCTTCTAGGTTAATGATTCATTCTTCTAAAAGGCTGCTGTGCCTACCAGATTATACTGTAAAATCTGTCATTCTGTTTATGTTTAAAATACAAGATTAAAGCAGTGGTCATGCTGAGGGAAATGGTTCTCACACATAACAAGAAAGGATCAATCTATGTCTGCTGAATCCAGGCTGGTTTAGCAGAGGCTGCTGTTTTGGTGTGCTGCCAGACCCCAAAGAAATACGTGTGAGCTTTGAAACTCGGTAGCCATGCTTGCACTGAGCACAGCAAGGACCTAAAATAGGGCTTATCACACACTAATGTACCTTTGAAAGTTACAGCAGCCTAGCTCTCTGTAAATTGCAGGGAAAGCACTTGAGAAATAAATTATTCAGTCCTAATGGGAAGTGAAAAGGTGAAAAATTTTATTACAAAGTAGCCTGTGTGGTACCTTTCAAAGTATTTGGGGCTAGGAATTTGCAACTGGTACTGTGGAATCGGTATCCAGGTCATATATAGCCAGATTATCAGTGGCACTAACCCTTTTTTTTTATAGCATCATGCATTAGTGTAAAGGCAAATCAGAGCCAATGTTAGTATATTCGTTTTTGTTACTACAGTGTGACTTACTCACCAGATCAAATAGGTTGATCCATATAAACTAGTTGGGTATGTAATGCCAGCCAGATATTAGATTTGAGACTTGTATACACTTGAAAATTTGCAAAAATAGCTCATTTGAAATAATTGCTCTGGAACAGCTATTTGGGCAGAAAGCTGTAGGGATATTTCTCAACCATTTTAGATTAGTTATCTCAGTAAATTTCTAAGTATAGACAAGCCCTCGTGATGTGTCCTGCCAAATGAAGATTTTTCTATTCAATTAGCTCTCATTAAGGAAGGCAGAGAGCAGTAAAAGTAGATTCTCATTAAGTATATATTTTCATATTTATTAACCAGAAGTGAGAATACACAAATTCAATTTCACATGTATTTTTTACTCATTCGGTGAAGTGGGCCTTCTAAAGAAGCCACGACCCTACTCACTGGAGTGTCTGAAAAAGGTTGTTTAGTGTTTGAAGGACCCAGGCTGATGGGGACAGTGCTGTTTTAGGTGAGTGTCTGAATTATGGTTATGAATCACAATTATGAATTATGATTATTTCAAGGAAAGGTCATTGTGGAAACATCTTATGTTTGGGTTTTTTTCTCCCCAAATTTTCTAGGTCAATTTTTAAGCAGGACAGGAAGTAGTTTTAAATAAAAGGCAATACTTTCAGGGGCAGGGAGTGAAAACGCCACATGTCAGATGTCAGCTTCTCCATAAAAGTCAGAGTTGCCCATAGAAATCTAACATTTTTTCTTACTGCAGTGTTTCAAGCAGTAGTGCATATAAGCACTGAGGAAACAAAGTTTGAGTAGGAAAACTGGACTTTCACTCATTCTATCTGTGAGTAGAAAATGCTGCCTTTTGGTACTGAGCGCAGTCCTCGGGAGTGCTGTGTTGAAGCTGCTCTCCGTGCTTGCACTGCTGCCCATGACCTTCCTGTGTTCCACACTACTGTGTCTTAGAGAAATAACTTCGTAATTCTTTCTAAAACCCCATGACTAAAGAAATTGCTGCATACATATGGATTAAAAGCTAGACTGTTTATTACACATATTTAGATCCTAATTGGACATAGATTACTATCCAGGCCAGACTAAACACTTTTAATTTACCAAACCAGTGCTGGCTATAAAGAGAGGGTGAAATAAATGTTTAATATATCCTATATCATCTTTCCCAAAATGGTTTCTATTTATCATCCAAGTACCTAATCAATGCAACTACATATAAAACCCACAGATTTTATAGTCCAGTAATAAGTACATGCAAATTATGTTGTCATATAAGCATACTGGCTCAATAAGATGTATAATACCTATCAGACTAGTTAGCCATTATCTTAATTATGAAAGGATTATCCCTGTAAAGGCAAGGCCATAATATAATAGGAGTTCTGAAATATGAACCATCTCTAGCTATGTTTACCATTAATTCAGACTGCACTTATATTCCCATTTCCCCTTTTCTACTGTTTATTTTTGTTAATGTTTATATGTCCCTTTGTAAGCAGCAATATGGTACAGCATCCCATCAAATGCACTATGAAAGCTCCAAAGAGCCATCCTAAGTATATTAATCCTCCATAAAAATAAATAAGCTATATGAGAGAGAGGATTTCTATAAGGCTTGAGTGTTAGTACTGGCAGCTGGAGCATGAGGTGGTGAGAATGTGTGTGCCAACTTTGAGATTCATGCATGAAAAAGCTCTTTGTAGTATTTTTTCTGAGATGGGTTTTGTTGCTGGATTTTTTGTTTCCTTTTAGTAAAGATTTTTCTGTAATAAAGACACTGTCTTTATCCCTCTTTCTGTGGAAATCAAAAGTGCCTTCTGAAGGGCAGGCAAAAGATAGGGAAGTCTGAAAGAGATCAGGTCACACAAGAAAGATGTTTCACAGTTGGGACTTTGCAAATACAATATAGAAAAAACAACAAATATAAGAAGTAAAACCCCATCTCTTCCTAACATTACATTTGCTCTGATGTATTTTCTGAAAGCCGCCCAAGTATAACTATTTATTTTAACTAAAGTAATCAAGATTAATGTCAGCAGTTATGACACACGCTGTTTGCTAAAGAACACATAGAACAATTGCTCAAGGCAAGCTTCATTAAGAAATCAGATAAAATTAGTAAAACTGATTATATTTCAAAACTCAGCAGCGGCAGCAGCTCAAATTGCCATTCAGGAGTCTCCAATTAACACAATTGGTCCTGTTCACAATCAGCTTTGTAATCTCATTAGCCTATTATATTTTAATCATTGGGATAACTGCACAACAAAACTTATTTTATTTTTGCACAGACTGCTGATGGCGTAAGTGAACATGCAACGTACTTTTTCTTTCTCTTTTTCTTTCTTTTCCTTTTTTTTTTTTTTTTTTTTCCCCTTTCCAGAGAACAATGCAGACTCCTTAGAGCATTATCCTGGTTACAGATTATTACCATACACTCCGTCAGTGCTAGGGAACGCTGACAGCAGGCATCTAATTTGGCATTAATTGGCAGGGGACTAATTGCATAACTGACATTGCTAGTGAAACTTCGAGAGTATAAGGGAGGGATAGTACAAAGTATCAGAAAAGAGAGAGAGGGAGAAAGAGCAAACAAACGCCTGCAGACAGCTCTGTGGACACATGCATATAAGTTGTTTGCCTCCTTGGTCTGCTGCCTTGTTTCATAAATGTGTTCCAAAGATATTGGCCCTTGTAAAAACACAAAGTCTTTCTGTCCTTTAGGTACTGGCAGTCTGCAAATACCTACAATACCAGTGTTTCATTGATATTGAGTATTGCCTGCTGCAATGAGATTATGTTCTATTGATGGGAACTGGGGTGTAACATAGCCATCTACAGAAAGCAATAGGTTGCCCTATTTTCAAGCTGAAAATGCTATGTATTTTATGAACTGCCTCTATCTTGCACACCAGGGATGTCTCTGTGGCTAAAGCCATAATAGGATTTTCCTAAATGATACAAAATACAAATATTCTGACTGAGCACTTTTCTGGGCTCGTCTTATTTACCAGCAAGCTTTGATACAGTATTTTGCTTCCGTCTTTTAAAGGACATTTTCAATTTCCCATTTCCCTTATGAGTGCTTCCTGTAAAGGTGTCAATAACCACTAATTGCGTTCTGCTTGGCCAGTCTGCAAATCAAAACAGCAGAGGCAGCAAGCCAATATGCATTCAAATCCCGTTACTTGGCTGCCTCATTCTCAACTGGAAAGATAGGAGAAGGCAAATATTCATACAATTGTATGCCGGGAAATTCAGAGTTGATCCTGTGATCTCCAGAGATACCTGTGTGGCTGCTGTTAATTCCCAGACTTTTATTTTAAGAGGGTTACTGCTGGGGATATTTCTTGTTTCTTTTATCTTCAGTCCAGGAAATGGTGTGTCTTAGATCAGAGCAAATGTAAAAGGAAATAGCTCTGCAATAAGAGCAGAGGGTATGCAATAATTAAATTAGGAGCTTGCTTCCACAGGCAGGCCAGTGACAGATCATGGTGATTTTACTGTATTGGCCTAAGCAAGTGATGGGTGGGATTTAGCTGTGCTGAATATCATACAGTGAAAGAAGTCATTGATTTGATTAATTTTGCTCCTGTTTCATGACTTATATATCAGCAGAGTGTTGATTTTTTTTTAAATCGATTGGTCATGCCAAAGTGTTAGCTACCTAATTTCTGCTTGTAATATTCAGCCTGGAGTTTGGCTGAGAGGAGTTTGCTGTCAGCATTTGCTGCTGTGGTTCAAACTGCTTTGATTTCACATTTCACGAGGGCCATTTTCCTTTCCTGGTTTGAGGAACAAGATTTCTAGGGATTTCCACCAACAGGTTCCAGAAACACTTTCCACAGATGTTTTTCCAATTCCATTTAAAATCTTCAGTTTGGGCAAAAGTTTCTGCCAGAGAAATTCACATACAGAGAAAACCCTTACAGGAAGGACCTCCAGAGGTGCCAAGAGAGCCAGCTCAAATTGACTGAGAATGCCAAGTGCCTGTGTGCAGGACATTTCCAAGCCCACTTGATTCTGTTTTGACATGGAGGGGGGAGCAGAGGTGAACCCCCCTGATGTCTCTCCTCACCACAGCCCATTTCAAACCACACTTAGCTTGGCTATTAGGGGGGGCACAGGTCTTGTATTTCTGGTGGCTGTAGGGATGACCCTTCCTGATGATGCTGGAGGATTGCTGAGTCACAGGCTTTTTCTCTTGTGCCCATGGATCCAAAAGCAGCAATTTGTCTCTCTTCCACAAAGCATGTGAGCGGGTGCATAGTCAGTGCGGGAAGATAAATTAGCATTGAAGGAGAGCATGGGAGATCTTTGCTTTCATCTGCTAACTAGCATATCTGGTTGCATTTATAATAATCAGACATTCAGAAAAGATGAAAAGGTTACTCCATCACCTTTTTTGGGGGCAATAGTCTGAATAGATGATGGATTTTGTTATAATTTTGCCTAAATAACTTCCACTTTTAATTGCTTTTAGTTTAGCAGTCAACTTAGCACCTTCTACCCTATTCTGCTAGTTTTCTGTGAAAGACATAAAATACACTTAGAGGTTGGACAAGCAAGTGATATGATGCTTGTTCTGAAACAGAATATTGTAAGGAGGGGAGCATTAAGATACCAACTTGAGCTCTTGCTTACCACTTCTGGAAATCGCAGATGTGATACAGCAGTACAAGTGGCTAAAGGTGAGGCAAATCCAGCACAACTTTGTTGTTGTGAGACATTCAGTGATGTTTCTTTTGTTGTCATCCCAGATTTAAGAGTTGCTGGCTCCTTTCTTCACACTGTGTTTTGCCTAGCTCTTTGAATGAAAGCAGGCTCAGAAGGGCACTGATCTCTAGACTGATGTGCCTAAACACATTGATGTATCTGCTGCTAGCCCCCTCCCCATACCCTGGGTGTTCTGCATTATCGCTTCATTGCACAAGTTGGTTGGTGAGGATTTCTATTTTCCTGTAAAGGTTTGTTGGGATGGGAGCTGAGGCCAGCTCATTCTTAGTATCAAGTGATGCTGTGCTGTGTAGGCATTGCAGAGGGCCAGCCAAACCAAACCGATACTGTTTAATGCTCTAAGTCACGGTTTCTGACAGCTGCTGGCATATTGGTGTATTTTGTTCACCAAGCATATTTTGCATGAGTTGCAAAGGTGATGCTATAGGTGGAAGTGGAATCATGATGGCAGGCAGAAATGCACAGGCAGCAGCAGATCACTGGTGCAGCAGAAAGAGTTGAGGGGGGAAAGTTGTTGTGGTGTTTAAATGGAGTTGTATTCTGCTTCAGAATCTGTGATTGAGCATTTCTGACCTGTAAAGGAGAGCCTCTGCTGCTGTGACTTGCGCTGACCATATCCTTATCTTTTCCTTTGCTTCTGATGCTTAACCCTGTTGATTTCAGTGCACCTTGGAGCAAGCTGCTTGCCAGCAGCTGCAGTCAGAGTCTGTGTGAATATGCGCCCTCACTGCATCTGCAGGGTGTATTGGAAGGAAAGTCGATGAGGTTAAGCTGCCACCTCCTACAGCCACCCATGAGACAAGCAAGCTACTCTCAGGCAGTAGACTAAAGTATTTGAAACCATGGTAGTGCCTCCATACAAACACACACACCAGGCCATGTGGGAGACAGCACCACTGTAATGTAATGTCACCAGTCACTGTGGGTTTAAGAGTTAAAGTGCATTCACTACTTAGGTATTTTCTTAAGAAAATATTTGTGGCAATTATGAAAGGCTAGTGTAGCTTTATAAATACTCTCAGAAACAATAATTTATGACACTATAAAAGGAAGTGGCTTTTTCCTTCACGATCGAGACTAACCTATTTATTTATTTAACCTATTTATTTCTTTGCCCTGTACCAAGGTGTTTCACATTTTCTTTATATCAGGTTCTTTGCAGCACCAGCCAGCCATTTTAATTCTGGGAACACAGTTAGTACATTGCATGTGGCCAAGCTGGCTTTTAAAAGGCTGCCCACACCTTGGTAGACTCATCAGGTTTCTCCCTTACAGAGCAGCTTCTCCCTACAGACCTGAGCTGGTGGGGTACGGTGTGCCCTGCAGGCACAAACAGCCACGCGTGTTGTCTACTGTGCATGCCTGGTTCTCCCGCTGCTGTTGAGCAGTGCGTGCTGTTCTTTGTTTCTGCCATTTTCAAGCCTCTCCCTACCAGTCTGGGCACACAATGACTCCAGAAGACCATAAGCAAAGCAAATTAAAATGATGTGCCTTGGATTTTGCACCACTGAGCCTCAGTTCGGCTTCAGAAGTTCATTGTTAGTCTTTTGATATGATATCGGCTCCCTCAGCAGCTCAGACAGCAGCAGCAGATGGGCCTAAGAGTTATGTTTCTGAGCGTGCCTGCCCCTCCTTGCTCTTCCTGTCTGTCTGTGTGCTCACATTTTGTGTTGTAAAATCACACAGCATGTATCCCAATGCCACCCCCAGCAGCAACAACAGAAAAACCCTGGGACTAGCAGAAAATCTATCTGTGGGACTGAAAGATACCTCAGGATCCCAGGATCCTGCTTTCTGCAGTCCCAGGTTGCATTCCCTAGTTAAGCACCATCAATATCAATACTTAATGGTATTCTCTAAGCTCAGGCAGTGAAGAAAATAGGGTTGTTATCTATCAAAGCACATTTTAGTTTTTGACAAGTAAAAAGCAGCATGGGGAATGCAGTAAGTCTGAAATGAAAGCCTAAAAGAAAACTCATATAACATCTGGTGTCATTTATCCCCTGTTGGCCTTTCATAGTGTGATATGATGAGCTTGTTCTGATTTAAGATCAGATGATTTGGTTTGAAAGAGGGGAGTGGGGGATGCAGCCAGTCTGGCAGCAAATTGGGATACAAAATCTGCTCAAATAATTGGAAACACGACAGATTTTCCTTAACTGATGCCAGTGGCATCTTAGTTTATCCATCTCTCTCAGCTGAATTTGTTAAGTGCATTATCTTATTGGTTTTAAAGTTTTCATCTCACTTATTTGCAGGGGAAAATGTGAGCAAATCAGTCATGATGGATTGCCTAATTTTCTGGGCTGAATAAACCGGTTTTATAAGACTGTTGATTCCTGGGTTATTAGTTAATAGAAACATTTATCAATTTCTTTATAGAGAAGGGAAAAAAAACTTTAACCAATGATTGCATTTTAAAACTTTCATTAATGTTTCCACATAATGCTTAGTGTTGGACATGAATATGGTAATCACAGAGTTAGGGTTGGCTTGAAGCAGATTTTTTTTTTTGGTCCTTCCTTCCTTCTCTTTTTTCCATAGAAATTTAAAAAAAAGTCAAAGCAAAAGGATGTCATTAGATTGGTAATTATATTGAATGTTCTTTGATCAAGAAGAGGGGCAGAGGAAGAGAAAGATCATTTCCTAGCTAGCAACTGTGATGCCTGTTTCTATTACCAATTTTCTTTACACAAACGGGGCCTGATTCTGTCTTAGCAGTCTCTGTTTTCTTCTCATTATATTCAAGGTCCAGCTAGATGCTAACTGACTTCTGTGTGACTTAAGCACATCGTTAAAGTTACCTACTATTCCATGAATCCCTTGAGGTTCTTTGGTCCTAAATAAATACACAGCTTTTTCTGTGGTTCACAATGGAACCTCTGAAAATGTTGGTTTGTTGATAGAGATCCAAGTGATATAATCTATGAAGTGACCCTATTTAAAAAGAAATACATTGTTTCACTTCTTAAAGAGAAGGACTCTCTTTTCAGTTCTACAAAGTGTTGCATCTGAGTCTCATTAAAATTCATTTTTAAATGCAGTGTCTCCAAGCAGTTGAAGATGGTAAACAGGGGTGATGTAGCCAGGTGACTGTATTGGATGTGGCACTATATACTGCCCCAGCTGATGCACACAGGGAAGAAAAAGGTCCTCTTGCCCTTATGCAGGGTGTAGCTTACTCTCACCCAGGGTGTAGCTGTGCCCGTTACCTACACATTATAAAGCCCTTTGCATAAAGGGCCTTAATATAACTAAGAATCTTCGCACATTGATCAAACCGAAGTATCATTTAAAAAGACATCAAGTTCAGAGCAAGAATACATCACGTGTGGACTGGTGAATAATGAACTCATATTCTAAATTAGATGCAGTATGTCCATTAAATTTTTTTAACACCTCTCCATCTCCTTTTTAACATCTCAGATACCTGTGTTGAGCCTTGGTTCCAGAAGTGCAAAAGACACTTCCTTCAGAATAAGAATGAAGGGAGTTAAAAAACTTTTATGCAAGTAGACTTTGCTGTGAAATGTTATCTTTTGTTAGTTCAAAGGTTTCTGAAGATATAAATTCTTCACAACTGCCCTGAGGTACTGAGAATGTAAATTGAATACTTTACAATTTGTAGACTGTTCCTGCAGTAATGTGTATCTCCTCTGTGAGTGAGTGTTTAGGGATTTTTCAATTACTGTAGTCTGAAAACTCTCTGAGATTCTTTAGGGCAGAAAAAGGCTTCCTTCTCAAAGTTGAGTCACTGATGTTCAAATTAGCTGCCAAAAGCATTCTAATGATCTGTGTTCCAGATTTTGCTAAACAGGGGAAAAAATGGCCCATTTCACCAGGGGAAAGAAAAAAAACCCCAAGCCTTTCCTCCCCCACTGTAAGTGTTCAAGGGTTAGGCGTTTTGCCAGGGTCAAGAGTGAGATGCATGGTTGACAATAAGTACACCTTGTTCGATAGGTCAAGGTCATTATTAAGGGATTCAAATGACCTTCTTTACATTTCCAGGGCTGTAGCATATGTGTGGCCTCCAGGCTCACAGTGTTGTTTAATAGCTTTTGTGAAGCCGTAAGTTAAATGATAAATTGGTTGAATATGTCTTTAAACTCAGTACATTTCAAAATCATATACAGTACTCTCACATTTTTATATACTGTGATCAAATGCATTTTACAGAGCATAGTGCAAATGGTCAGAAATACCCGCATTGTGCCAGCTGATTATGATTTAGTGGTGTTTACTGTAGACTACTCTTGCTACAGTTTATTGCTGCTAAGGTCAATAACTAATACAATTTAACAGCTATTGCATTTCTAATAAGTAAAAGATCCTAGTGTATTTCTAAATGCAACATGCACCGAAAATAGTGCAGTTAAAAGCACTCGGATACTGGGAGTGATGGAACTCCGTAATATTAAGTAACTCCTTAGGACATCAGGAGGACCTTCTGTGACAGCCATTAGAGGTGACCATCTCGATCCATCTGATTGTCCAGGGTTGAGCTGCTTCCTGGCTTGAGAGCAGGTGGAGGGACTATTGCACCAGGCTGGCTCATCTGCAGGATCTTTCCTCAACCTGTGCATTGGTCATCTGTCTTCAGATGCAGCACTGACGTAATTGGTCCCCAGATGGGTTGATGCGATTCGCTTGCCAAGATTTGGGTTGCTTTGCTCATGCGATTTCTGTACCACGATTGGTCATTTGGAGCCATTTCTGACTCAAAAAGTGGGGAATGTTGTCTGAAATTAAAGGGCAGCAGATTAAAGCGTGATGAGAGGAAGAATTTCTTGCCTGGTGCAAGAGGTAACTGGTGGAATTCATTGCCATGAGGTGACATGTTCTGAGAGCTGGAAAGTTAGAAATGAGAGAGAAATAGTGGTATTGGAAAACTGCTTCATTCTGATAGCCTGGGTATTTTCAGCCTTCATCTGCTACCCTGAATTTGTTCAAAACATTTAGCAAGTATTTCAAGTGTCCTTTTGAGTTTTTTTCCTGCCCCTGTGCCAGTTGCTCTCTGGCTAGAATTCTCAATTACCAAACCTTGTTTTCATTAAGATCCCACCTATTACAATCCTTGTAGTCCTTGGAAGAGGAGATCTACCAAAGATTCACTGTTTCCTATTTCATTACTCCCTATCCACCAGTGTTAGTGCCGTTTTACCGTTTACCTTTGTGTGACTTTCTACTTGTCCCAGATACTTTGTAACCATTTAAATTATGCAAAATATGTATGCCTTTAAAAAAAATAAAGTACACAGCCTCCCCTTTCCAGTCAGTTTGTGAAATGGTGTTATTGTAAATGAGACCCACATCTTTACAGTGGGTAAATTCAGTTCACAGTTACTGGTGAACTTCTGTCCCCCGCCTCCAGCTCTGCCAACAGCCCCTTTCTGTACCCCCAGTGTGCTGGCATGTTTTTGGCCATGCCAAACATGACACCTACCCTTCTCTGCAGATCTGCCAAGGGTCAAAAGTCCTGTGGTGTGCTCTTCGTAGACCATCTGTACTAAGCTTGGCTTTCAAGTGCATGTTCCAGCAGGGAGGAGATTTGTCTGCATAGGAATTCTTCATGTGATACAATGAATGCATAATTAAAGAGAATTTTAATATAAGGAAGTATCAGAAACATAACTTTGACCATCATGTCAGGGCTTAGGCATACTAGAAGCCTTTCCATGACTTTGAAGAAAAAAAAAAGTCACAGCTGATGAGCCTTCCTTAGCTGATCACTTCTTAAACAAACTCCTGCAATTATTCCCCATCAATAACATGGCTTTAAAACAGGGAAATAAGGACAATGACAATTAGGTTATATGCCACAGTTAAATCCCGTGAGACCCAGGAAATAAAGAGTCAAGAGCGGTTTGGTGAACACACAGCAGGCACAAGAGTATTTTCCACGAGTTTCTGTGCAACCCAACTGTTGAACCCTGGGTCTTTGACTTTTCTCTAGAACTATTTAGTTGCACAAATTATCCAGGATAAACTGAATAACTGGGCCAGATTATGCAGTTCAATGTGTTTATTTCTGGGTGAGCAATTTCTGGGATCTGTTAATGTTCCCCAGTCGGATTATGGAAGCACCAGCTTTCCCCCCTTTCCTGAACGTGTCTGTGTTTTTCCCTCTGGTCCCTCGCCAGCTAGGATGACATAAGCTGCCGTCGGGCCTGTTCCCTGGCAACGGTCCCATTTCTTGGCTCTTTCAGCTCCAGCTGAAAGCCAGTCCGAGTCACCCTGCACATTTCCAGTGTATCAAACAGACATAGGCTCAAGTTAATCTTGTTAGCACAATGAGGCAGTTTTCAAACATTGCAGCAAATCAAATCATCCCTAAGGACCAGGAGGGAGGGAGGAGAGGGTGGAGAGAGGGTGAGGGAGAAGGAGGCGAAGGCTAACCATCAAAGGTGGAATTGGCACGAAGGGAGCCGGCTGCTACCTGGCCACTGTCAGTGAGCCCCCTTGGCAAGGCACCTCGGGGTCCTGCTCTCCCCAGTGCCACCTCCCTCCCTACGGGTCCCCGCATCTGCGTCATGCTCAAAGCGAAGGCAGCAATGGGCAGCAACAGCGAGGGAGCTCATCTATCTGCGAGGAAAGAAGCAGCTTTGATGGTTCCCCAGTGGATGTAATTGTGCTCATTACTGCCCATTTACATTTCATCACTCGATTATCGCAAATGCCTCATTACTGTTGATAAGGGTTTGCTGTTGAACTACTTGCTAACTATTCATTCCTGAGCTTTGCTGTCATCAGGCAGACCCATGTGAGACAGGAGGGGTCTGGGGAGGGCTTGGGGAAAGGGAGGAGCACGGAGGAGGCATAGGGGGGGAGGAGAGACAGGAGGTGAGAAAGGTCTTCTATCAGATTTGATTAAAGGCTGTGATTTAAATCGATATTTAATAAAGTGGCTGCTGCCACATAACGCGTGCAATTCCCCATGCAGGCAGAATCATGAATCCGAGGGCCTTGCCGCCTGCTACATAACTCAATTGGGTTTTGTGCACTGGTCTGGCACCTGTGTCCCTGAGCACAGTGCCTCCGAGGTAATGGGTTTATGAGCCGATGAACAGAGCTGATAGGTTCTAAATGGATTAACTAGGTGTCTGCAGCCTAGTGATGAATACATCAGGAAAAAAAAAAAAGAGAGAGAGAAAGGAAAAAGGGAAAAAAATTTGTCTGCATAAGCAGAGAGTGATAGAATGTGTTGACAGACACTGTGGCTGTCACAAGCCCCACAGGGTGAAACGCTGTTCAGCTCCTGTCAGTCAAGTGCTCTCCAAATAACGGGTGAAGATATCGGGCAGCGGGGCTTCACAAGCCTGCAGGTACCAGGTAGCATCATCCTGCAACTGCTCCGACAACTGCTGCAAAAGGCTAAAGTGGGGCATGACTCATCTCACAGCTATGGCCAGCTTAGGAGTTTGTCAAAGGCACTGCATATGCTTCTTTGGCTGGTGGGCCTGCCTTCCACGGTGGCTTAAGTGCATGCTCAAACCAACCTGCATGTGTATTTATATCGCTGGAAATAGGTTATTGTTGCTATTATTGTGGTCTCGCAGTGGTTCCTCAAGTAGGGTTGGATTTCTGCAGTGCTGAGCCCTGCACACAGACATCCGCTGTAGGGCAGTTCCTGCCCTTAAGTGCTTTTTAAGTGAATAAGCCACAAGAGTGATGAAAGAAGTACTATCATCTTCCCGGTTGGGGGATAGGAACCAATAGATTAAATAATTTGCCCAAGATTCCATAGGAGAGCTGGAAATTGAACCCAAATCTCTTAAACTCAAGTCTAATGCCCTAACTATGAAGTCATCCTTCCTCCTGTGGAAGGGGCCATGGAGTCTTATAGTCCATGATTGATCTACAGAATATGTGCTAAGTGGAAAATTAAATCAGATAGACTTTAATGCTGACCTCCATTTACTACTATTAAGCTACCAACAGTGCAGTAGTAGGTTGGAGAATTTAGTGGAGTTTTATGTCTTTCCTACCACGTTTCATATTGGCTAACAAGACACATGTTTTGTAAGTGCCATAATCTGCCACAGCACTGCAGAAAAAAACATAAAGTCATGTTAGTATATGCAGATATTACACAGATAAATGAGCTGCTGTCTGCATCTACTGTCAGAGTTACACAGGAGTTAACCAGACTGGATTGAAGTAGGCAGCTGTACTTTAGAATATGTTCCCTTTTCACCAAAAATTGAAAACTGAACATTTTTATTTGAATAATACTTCCACAGTGCTCGTGGGAGTTATATTTTGGATCTTTATCCTACTATTGTTCTTGCTGTGTGATTCTCCCTAAACAGATTACATTGCATATAGTTTTCACCTCTTGCTGAGCTGCTGCAATGAATTATGGAATCCATTGGTTTCCCATGGGAAATGAAGTGTGAAATATCAGTACCCCAGATATTTCCAAATTGAAATCTCTAGTTTTTAAAAAAAAGTAAAAAAAGGAACCTTCTGCAAGAAATAGCAGAGTTTCATTTTTTTATTGAAAAATGGAATAATTTTTAGCCTTAAATATGTGTAACACAGAACAGGGTAGGCACACCAGATAGCTGTTTACTATGTTGTTGCACATAGACCACAATTTAAAACCATTCTCCGATCATGTTAAGCCGTGATTTCAAAAGTCTGCCCAGTCAGGATGCCTCCAGGAGAGCAGATTCTCTGAGGATGCTAAACACCACCTCCTTATCTGAGGTATTGCTGTGCACCCACATTTACTGGTTGCTTTTGAAATTCTTGTCCCAATTTTTACTAAGTCTATTTCTGAAAGGAAGAAAAAAAAAAAAATCAGTGGTATGAGTTACTTTTTTTTTTTTTCCTACAAAACAACATCTACAACAAAATTGTGTGCAATTAGAGAGGCTGGAATCATTCAGTATTATTCAGACCATCTGGGTAAACTATATAATACCATCCTGGCTATAGCAAACTGCATTTAAAACTATTAGGAGAAGCAGCAGGTTTTTCTGTAAGGATGTGTTTTGGAAAAGGAAAAGAAAGTTATGGACATGAAGGAAAAAATACCCACCAGTGGATGATCAGAAAATGGTTGGCTCTGTGCAAGATAATGCAAACAAGCTCCTTCTTTCCAATCATAATGATTGTCTGACACATTGAATTTGTGAGGGATTACCTTCTCATTTCAAGTTCTTTTTGTATAATCCAGCCAGATCCCAGCCACACAGGTAGCTGAAGACACCGGACACAAATGTTCTGACTTCTGAAGTCTCTAAATGATGCCTGTGACTATTAAAGACACAATAGATGCCATGATTATACTTATGTAAGTCTACATTAAGTGGACAGCCATTAGTAACAACCAAAGTGCATCTTATGTCTATATCTGTTAAGAGTTTCTTCCTGTTGGTTAGTTCATTGTTATGAAAACAGATTAGATTATAGAATTTCCAATTGCTGCTTTGGCATTTTCCCCCTGAAAGTTGAGAGAGAAAAAAAAAAAGGTGAACTATCCACTGGAAACAAAAGTGTGACCCACCAAAAGGAAAAAGTACTTTAATTTGGAAATACCAGTGTGGCAAATACCCAGTGCACCGTTGGTGGGCTCACTGTGGAGGGATGTGGTGTGTCACCGCACGTAGTCTGTCTGGGGAGCAAAGTCAACAGGCAAGCATGAAAGCCTGAGGTTAACTGGCCATTTACAGTTCTCATCAGGTAAAGACATGATTCTGAAAGAAAGAACAACTGTGCCTGGCCACAAGGCCACCTTTTACTTAGACTTTCCTGAGGGAGAATGACATGAATATTGATAGTTTTTAATGGAAATTTTCAATTCTGGTCAAATCCTGTTTGTTTTGCTCAAAATTCTACTTTCTCATTTGCTGTTATTCTCCCTCTTACTAATGAAGATTCCTGTTTAATAATTCTCTTGACATGTGATTTAATTTTGTAGACAGATCACTTGTTCCAGCCTTAAAAATATGACTGTTGCCAACATTCCTGACATCAGTTCCTCAGTATGAACTCCAGTGCAGACAGAGTTGGAAAGATGTACACACTCAGGTCAGTGTACTCAGCACAGGAAGAAGAAAAATGTAGCTGCTTCTACTTGGCTTATCAGGAGATACCAAAGTAAAACCTTATACAGAAACAAAACATGTATCTTTCTATTTCCTGCTACAATGTGGAAAATGTACAAAAATGCATTCTTAATGTTTTCATATCAGAATGGTTAATTTTATTAAAAATATCAACTAAATACTCCTAGCCCTTCCCCCCACCCCCCGCTTTCCCTCCAGAATAAAAAGAGTGTTATGGGGGAAGAGTAGTTGCCTCCTGGCATCAAAACGTGGACTGTGTGCATCCATCTGTTCAATGGAAATGATAGACCCTTGAGTCACACAAAATGGTGACTCAGAATCAGTGAGATGACCTTGAGACGCTCTCTGACAAGCCAGCTCTGATGCTTTTGTCATGGTTTGTGATCCCTGATCACACTTTGCCTTGCCTCCTGAAGGGTCTAATCTTAGTCCTCTGGAAAATGGAGATGCAGTCAGAAGTAATTGCTTTGGGCTCACCAGGAGGTAACATGTCATAGGGTGCCCTTTGATTCTCCTTAGTAAATGTTCCCCTCCTGCTGGTTGCTGCTCTCTGTGGAGAGGGGAGAGTTCTTGGTCACCCTACTACTATGATCCCTCCAGCTCAGGCCTACAAAGTCCTCTCAGATGCCTTAGCCAGCACTTGTTTCCTCTTGCTCATCCACTCCTGCAAGGAGCATTAACGCCACATCCCTTCTGGTCTCACCTCATGAAAGATTGAGGATACACTTATGTAGGTATATATGTGTACTGAGGAGCGGCCCACAAGCAATTTCTTCTGTAGAGAAATTTTGCAGCACTGAGATAGGCAAAACTGCCTATATTTTATGGTTTAGGGTGCTGAGCACTCAACTCTTACTGCAGGAGGAGCAGTGCCAGTGTTCAGCTCCTCTGGATCTTGGCTATGGGGTCAAATCATGGGAAGGATTTAGTCATACCTCAGCTGAGAGATATTTTGCAGATGCAGCTCAATGAAGGCATCTGGACCAGGGAAGATAATTAAACCAGGACAGAAACAAAGACAAACTCCTTTCATAACCTAAAGAAGATTTGACCAATTGAGTCCCTTTGTTTGCATCAGCTAAACATTTGTGCATGGAAAACCAATGGTTAGAATAAATATTTGGTGCCTAATTGGTAATATTCATGAAATGCATTTACTTGTTTAGATTTTTCCAAATCTACATACCTAAACTTTAAGCATATGTGCAATCAGCTTCAAATTTTCCAAACAAAAAAAGATCAAGAAAGGGGGGGAAAAATAGCATCTGCTCCTCAGCTAATCAAACCACCCAGGGAGATTGTCCGTAAACACTACAACGACCAGGTCCTCATTCAGCCCCTTATTCCTTACATGTCATATTGCGTAATGGCCGTTAACTGAAAGCAGATCATTGGAGATCGCTAAAAAGTAGTTTTCAACTCTGGTACGGCAATCCCAGGTTTCGCTGTAGAGTGTCATACAGCTTAGTCTTCCCATTAAGACAATTTGGATGGCAGCCGAAGTCCATGTCAATGAGTTTAGCCCTTTGGAAATGGATGAAGTCGTGGCTAGTTGCTGCAGGTGAGGTGAGAACAATGCTCATTTACACCAGCTGAGCACCTGGCTCAGAAGTAGTTGTCATCTCCCCTCCCCAAAAACCCTCACCGTGTCTGTACAGAGGCAAGGACTTTGCAGTCTCCCTGTTCAATTGCCTCTAGATTTTGTTGCTACAGATAGTCATGAGAGATGGTGTGTGGGGAGCGGGTGCCCGGGTGCTGGCAGTGGGCCTGCAGGGTGGCTGCTGTGAGAAGAGGCCGGGGCTGCCCCGTGCTGGACATGGCCGGTTCCAGCCGGCTCCAACCGACTCACCACAGGGCATGGCTGAGCCCCTCACCCACAGGTGGGGTGCCTCTGGGGAAGCCTATTTAAGAAAGGGCAAAACAACTGCAGTGAGGGGGAGTTTTCTGAGCATCAAGGTGAGAGGAAAGTGGGGGAAGAGGTGCTCCGGGTGTGAGAGCACAGTTTTCTGCGGCCCCTGGAGAGACCCTGGTGGAGCTGGAAATGAAAGTAAGAAAGGGGGTGGGAGGGTGAAGGTGGTTTACATTTTTTGCCTTTGTTTCTCACCATGCAACCCTATTTTAATTGGCAATAATAAAATTAATTTTCCCTAAGTCAAGTCTGTTTTGCCCATGAGGGTAATGAGTGATGTCCTCAGCTTTACCTTGACCCATGAGCTTTTCCATCTTATTTTCCCCCCTCTATCCTGCTGAGGAGGGGGAGTGAGAGAGTAGCTGGGTGAGTGTCTGGCCAAGGCCAGCCCTCTACAGAAGGAAAGTCATGATGGCAGGAAATAAGAGGATTGCCTTGACAAAAAAGTTGTGACACTTTTGAATATCAGGAGACAATCTATGGCTATCTGATATAGTTTATAATAACATAACTGGAACAAACCACCCAGTGTGCATGTAATCTATTGCCTTGTGCTGAAGAAACTGCTAGTTCTTCCTGGCATGCCTATGTATCCCTTAACAAGTTACCTGCCATCTTATTTAATGAGCAGTTGTGCATGTTGAAAAAGAAAAGGTGTTTTCTATCTGTGCTGTTATCCTGATATTTTGAGTGACTTCATGGATAGAGTGCTGATACCTTGAAATGAAAAATATTGTAGTATACTATTTGCTTAATGTTATATGCTACTTAGAACTGTATCGCATATGGGACTAATGGGAAAAGGAGATTAAGAAATGTGCCAATAGAGGGAAAAGTGAAGAAAAAAGGTGATGTTAGGGCTAGCTGTTTTATCCATTACCATTTAATACTAACAACAGCCTCTATATTTACTGTTGAGTTTTGGTGATTTGATCCTTATTTTTACTCAAGATAGGGCTCTCTTGTGGTCTCATACAATGTGTAACAGCTGCATGTTATGCTTTTCCCTGGAGTGGTCTTTCTGGTAGACATGTTGTTATGTTAAAACTGGTAGTGGGAAAGAAATAGTCCTATCTTACACTTGAAGGACTCAATGTGAGCAGGATGGAATATGGTTGGGGTAGGGCTAATGTGTATTTCCCCAGTATAATTGTCACTGGATCTGCTTGTCAGAAGTAAGCCTGTGCCAGTAAGGAAGTGGTAACAGAAAGAGCCAAGAACTGCTGACTGGGGAGGTAAGGAGTTGCCTTCATTTCTTGTACTGAGGGTATGTGGTGCCAACTGTGTTATAACAGCTCTGAATTTGAGTGCATGGTAGTACCACTGTGTCCCTTCACGATCCCATTTCCGCCAGATCAGCACATGTCATTCTATGCTTTTTAATATGTGGGCTGCAAGGGGAGTCTGTGCCTAAACAAGGTGTTTTGGAGTCAAACCATCAAGTCACTCTTTCCTTGAGTTGCAATATGCTGTAACACAGTGAGGGGGTTGTTATAAGATTCCCCCTCTCCCCCCTACTGTTAATGCCATGCCACCTCCTGACTATAAGCAGAGCTTAAAGCGCTAGCTGAGACGTATAGAGAAATTACTTCAGATTTATTTACAGAGACTCATTTATGTTGAACTAGCAGTTTTCTATTGTGTCAGCATTTCTCTATTGCATTTATTTGTTACTGTGACATTAGGCAAGAGTACAATCCTATTAAACCTGTACATTACATTTCACAGAATTGTAAGCTTTTTCTCTTTCATAGAATGAGAAGAAATATGAATTCTTACTGCTGAAAATTCCTGATACAGCAGTCAAGAATAAAAATACGGTCACTGTCAGGGTAGGAGTTTGACTTTTTTTTTTTAACCTGTGTGTTATTACAATAACTTTATTCTTAAAATAAAATTTACTGTTTTGTTCCATTCATCTGGATGATAAGGAAGACACTGAGACTACTATTGGTGAAGAACTGGAGAGGAAAGTTATCACTGTTCTCTTCAGCTGGCATCATGCTTAGCAAGGAGTTTCTTTATTTTGAGTTTTTCCTCTATTTTGCAGTTAGACCATTGATACAAGGTTTTAAAAATCATCTGTTAAGAACCCAAGTTTAAAATTGCAGTTCTTTCTAAACATGTGACATGCAAGACCCTCTGAGTAGATGGTTGCAGAAGGATGATGGCCCTGGGATTTCTCACATGTTCTCAGGGTCAACTGGGTGGTTTATGCTCACTGATCCTGCAAAAACCCTGACTAGGGAGGTTCCTCAGAGCATTCTCAGGTAGATGGCACCCAGGAATGGTTCAGGAATAGTTTGGTTTTCTTTGTGGACAACTAACATTTTGCAGCAGCAGTGCAGACCCTTTGAAAACTCCATGTGAGTGAATGACAACATAGCATAGACTAACTTTCTTCTCTTGATTTTTGTGGACACCTTGTATATAGGCAACAGATCATGAGTTGAAAACCAGTATTTGGTGGAATGGGTATTTAGTCTTGTCATGTTTTACCTCATTAAGAGTATACATGGAGGAAAATAGTATTGGTTTGTGCAAATCCCTTCCAAAAAGGGAGGGGATGTGGAACTAACTATGAAAAGTCTCTACCACTGTGGTGAACGTGCATGAGATCAGGGCCTATAGATGCAGCTTTTGCTCTGCTAGCTCCGTTAATTAATTAATATGACAGATTCACTGGAAATGGTAAAGAATGGAGAACTTGACTTTCATGGAGACAGAGGACTGTGTTCCTGTTTCACACTCAGGGTGTGTGAACTAATTCTAGTTCATTTCTTGTGTATGCTACAGCCTTTGGTGTCACCTTGTACAAATCCCTGTTGCTGTACATCTCTTACTTCCCATAAAAAGAAGATAATACCTCCTTCCGTCAGAGATGTTTTGTGAGGGTATGGTTTGTAAGGCGCTTCAATATTAAAGTGATTGATTCCATTTAATTTCCAGGGATGAAAAGCCTATTTGCAAAAGATTGTAAGGCCTGTTCAAATACTTCTTTACTGACTATTTATCTGCTATGATAGGAAAGTTTGTTAATGAATTCACTCTAGCAACAATTTCTATCCCATCTGTAACACATACCAGTGCAGAGTTAACTTATGATGAATTTTGGTTTTAAAAAGTGACTGTTCTAAATTTTTACTTGAACTTCTCAATGTAAGATTATCTACAGCAATATGAATTTTCTGAGGCAAATTTTCAGCTGTCATAGAACTACAAACTTTTAAGGGACTGCACCAATTTACACCAGCTGAAGATCTGGCCTGTTGTGTCTATGTGTTGTGGTTTAACCCCAGCTGGCAATTACATACCATGCAACTGCTTGCTTGCTTCCTGCCTTCTTGCTGGCTGGGCATGAGACACTGGAAAATTCTTGGCTTGGTTGTTGCTAAGCAGTGTTTATACTAAAACATCAGTGTGTTATCAACATTATTCTCATCCTAAATCCAAAACTCAGCACTATACCAGCTACTAAGAAGAAAATTAACTTTATTCCAGCCAAACCCAGGACAACATGTTAGTAATAATTTTACCTGAAGTTACATTAATTTTAAATATTAACAGCAAGGTGATCTATTTTCTGCCATGTGCTTATACCTAGCAATGCCTGAATATTTACATCTTTGTCTCAAGGGGTTTATTGTGACAAAATGTTTTGTATAGAACTGTTCACTCAATTTGGTTATTGTTTGCTTTTTTTATGGGTGAATCATTATGCAAACTGAAATGACTGAACATGTGTTTTCCCTATTATTAATTTTAATCCTTTTCAAATGCTTAGACAATTTCAAACTTTAAATCCCATACAGAATAAATAGTTATATCATATAAGTTGTTTGCAAACATATATGCCGTGAATCATATGTACTAACATGATAATTGCTTCCGTATATTTGAATTGTTGAGATACTAGGACCTTTGAGTTCTTACCTGGTGATGAAGTTTGAGGTATGGGGAGTTCTGTAAGAGCTAAGCAAGGCTTATCAGAACTCAGTGTGAAAGACTAAGGTGACCCATATTTATTTTTTGGTACTTCCTGAGGTATTTGGTATTTTTTTTATTTGGCCAACTGTTTGCATAAAAACATACCTGTTTTTTCTGCTTCTAAGGGAAGATTTTTATCCATCCTAACTCTGTAGTGCAATGTAAAAAGATCTGGGGTAATACAAGAGTCCAGCTCTGGTAGATTTGGAAATGGCCTCAAGTTGCACTAGGGGAGGTTTAGATTGCATATTAGGAAAAATTTCTTTACTGAAAGGGTTGTCAGGCATTGGAAGAGGCTGTCCAGGGAAGTGGTAGTGTCACCATCCCNTTAGTTAAAAAAAAAAAAAAAAAAAAAAAAGCATAGACAAGGCACTTTACGACATAGTTTAGTGGGCGTGGTGGCGTTGAGTTGATGGTTGGACTCGATGATCTTAAAGGTCTTTTCCAACCTAAGTGATTCTATGATTTCTTTGGATATAAGTTCCCTGTGGAAGCATGAGTGTAGAGGCCAGCAGAAAGGAGGGCTGGGGAGAGAAGTGGGGTCGTCGGGGCAGGCCCACTGGTAGCCAGAATGCCAACAACCCAGGCAATTCTGTGGCATCCTGGTGAGGCTTGCACAACTGAGAAAGGGGGAAGACACTTGTCTAGGGCACAGGCAGGATTTTTCAAGTTCTCAAGCAATCCAGTATCACCAAGGCCAGAAGGCAAATTTTTGACTGCTTTTTCCAGGGTGAGTGAAGAAAGACAAGGGAGGGTTCCTTGCTAGTATTCCATAGTTCAGGCTGAGGTTGGAAAGAGCTTCTCATCCCAGCACGTTTTTAAAAAGTCAGTCATGGTTGCATGTGCACAGCATGAGAATCATGAAAGATGCTAGATTCACCTAGATTCTGAGTGTTTGATCTCTTCAGCTTCAGTCATGTTGAGCTGGACAAGAAACTTGGAGCTGGGAAAGTACTTGGAGTTTCTACTCATGTTTGAAAGGGTTTGGTTTTCTATTCCGTGATATAAATATCATGGCATCCCTGATTCCTTGCATAATAACCCTATTTTTTGTGCACAGGAATGTCATATCTCAAAGGAGGATATATTTAACAGCAGGCACCGTTCTAGGCTTCATGTTATTAAGAAATGTTTTTAAGATTACTTTGTCATTCACTTTCTTTGATTTAAAGTATATATTTACCTATTTTGCATTGCTGTATTTTACCACAGATGTCCTGGGTATTAATGCAAGTTACTTTAACTATATTCATGTGTTTGTGTGTGAATACACATGGACTATTGATCTATGTTTAAAAATGTGAGGTTGTATCACAGCAGTGTATTTTCCCTTCAGAGTAGTAGCTTATATGAGTATCTCCATCAGTATTGGACACCAACTGTAGATGGCAACTCACAAGAATGAGACACCCTAATATGGCCCTTAGTGAAAAGGATCTTTAATCTTTTTTTTTTTTTCTCATGATTTAGCATTGTTAAGGACTTTCATTAGGACACATATAGGGCAAGTTCATTGAATTCTGCTGATGGTGACTCAGGGAGGTATGGTGAAAGTTGCATCTAGCACAAATATATTGATATTTGAAACATTGTAAAAGACTAAATCACAAGTTTACACTCAGAGTTACAGACAAGATGCGAATTTGTGTTTGCCTAATCTGTCATCTACCTCTCCCCACCATGCTTTGGGTTTATTTTTTTAATGTTTTGATTCTGAGCTGTTTTGAAGGGGTGTGGGGTGGGTTTTTTTGCTAAATATTGTAAATTAAATGCTAAACATGATTCAGTGTAACTGGAAAAATACCTGAAAAACTATGTGTTACTTTTCAAGGAAAACCTTGTGTTTTCTATAAAGTTAAATCCACTAGCTAAATGCTGATGAATAGAAAGATATAATGCAATGTGCAGGGGGCCTTTGGTAGATTGAGATGGCTGTACTCTAAGCTTTTAATACAATAACCGATATAACATTGTTTTAAAATGTTTTGCAGAATTTCTTAGCTGAGAGATAAATAATCCAGGGCTCAGGGAAGACAAAAAATATCTTGTACAGCAGTGCAATAAAGCAAATTAATATATGTGAATGTTAAAAAGTTCTGCTAACAAGTATTTTGTTTCCACTGCTTAAAAGGGAATAGTAGAGGAGTTTGCTGAGATTTATAAAATAAAAATATGTCCTCTTAGATTTTTAGTACAAAATCATCTGTTTAAAAGAAAAGCTAGCATTAAAAAAGTCTCAGAAAGTTTTTATCTGATCATTAGTATGTATTGGTCATCTGTAAAAGATCAGCTTTTGCTAATATTTTTTATGCAATAGAATTTGAGATCCGGCAATAACACTACAGTTCAGAAACCAATTTGTGGTGACAGCTGGCAAACACCTTCTTTCTTAGTGTCAGTCCCAGTGATACACTTGGAACATATGCTGGAAGATGAAACGAATACTGTGTGGACAGCTCAGAAAACTCCCAGTTTGTAATTTATTTTTCAAGATGAATTCAATTTGTTTGCTACATCAAAAAATCACCAAAAAGAATAGCATGAAACACAAAAGAAGTCGCCAACAATTGCAATTTGGAAACAGTGTAATTCCCCTGCGCATTGCTCTGAAAATTGTTCTTTTAAGAATAACAGTGTTGTATCAGCAGTCTCTAAGGCATCACTGTAAAGTTTCTGAGACAAATTATTCTAAGTGACCATAGTTCAAAAGAGAATGAACTGGGTTAGTGTAATGGTGAGGTGGCATCAAAAAGGCCCAGAAGACTGCAAAGGTTAAAATGATCTGTCATACAATCACAGACCAACTCACCCTAAACTAACTCTCATAATGTCAGCATTCTTTTTTTTTTTTTCTTCTTTCCAACTTATTAGCATTCTCATTCTACTAAAAAGCCAGGTGGAAAATTTGTAAACATTTACATGTATTAGAGTTTTCCAAAATTATTCCTGTTGCATAACTATCGTGTCACAGGAAAGTTTTATATAGCTGATAAATGGAATAATTTCTGTGCCACAGAGAGCACATCTCTTACTTGCATGTCCTGTGGGCCTGCACTAAGGACATCAGAGGATTTCCTATGCTTACCACCTTTGACTGGAGATACTTATTTTTAAGGCACTTTGGCCTGTCTTTCAAGATCTGTGTTAACTTACATGTGATTCTAAGATGTATTCTCCCTCCTTCATTTATTTTAATCCAAAATACAAACATATATGCATATATATGTGTGTGTAAAAAAAAAAAAAAAAAAAATAAAAATTATAAAATACTCTTTGTAGATGTGTTTCAAAGATTAGAATTCCCAAATAAAACAATATTCCCAACAGCATTTTCCTAATTTAGAATTATTCATATGCATTCCCCAGAGTACTGGGAAAGCAGATATCAGAAGCTTTTTATATACAGCATATAATGACAAAATCAGGTTTCTGGCATACAGATGAAAAAGTGTCCCAATTCTGCTGGATGCACTTTTTGAAAACTTGAGGTGTTCTTTGATTCACTGAGGGCAATAACTTGGGAAGAGCTGGGACAATTTTGGGGAGGGAAGAGGCTGGTGTTTCAGGAAAAGTGATTACTCCGTATCCAGAGATCATCTGGGAACCAAGCGAAGGAGTATGTGTGTGGTCTGAGGTCAAGTGTCCCCATTGTTCAATCTAGTCTGTCTCTCAATACTGAACAAGGCATTCTGCAAGCTCTGCCTTTGTAATAGAGCCAAGACTAGAGGAAGGTTTTAAATGAGCATCTTGCTGATACTCATATTTGCCCCTATTGAATTTCATGGATGCTTAACTATTGCTTCTGAAAATGCTGGCTACTTTTTCTTACCTATTCTGCCCTCTGAGGGACAAGGAAACCAGGGGCTCCCCCTCGCATGAGGACAGATGGGTCCTTTGCTATGGAAGTGTTGGCAGGTCCAGGTCTCTAAACTGGAGGAAGGTTTAGATTCTGGAGCCTGATTTGCATGGTGCTGTAGCTATCAACAGCTAGTTTTGTCTCCGAGGCAACAGCCTCTATACCCAGGGCTGAATTAAGCTATACTTAGGTTATTTTAAGTTTTAAAAGGGATGTTCCTAAACTTTTAATCTTCTGACACTGTGTCTGTTGCTTTGGAGACAGTGAGCTGTGAGTAGAACTATTTAACAGTTTCTGTCAAAAATTGGAACTACAATGGCTATTTGACTTAAGTAGTTGGGGGGTTTGTTTGGGTTTATTTTTCTGGAAAATATTTAGAGGCCAGAAGTTAATGCTATTTGATAAACGTTTTCCTTCATTGAACAGCACTCTGAAGGGGCTAGGTTTAGTTTTGAGCATTACCTCAGGTAGTTTTCATAAATTTTGGGAGATGGTGGCTGGGCTGGTTTTGTTGGAAAATACTCTTTCCTTTTTGTGAGACTTTATTATAAATTATTATTTGAATATCTGTATTGCAGTTTGTCGCCCTAAGGTCCTTGGGCACACAGAAGCCTTCCAGAACCAGAGAACATAGCACATCTTTGTGTTTAATAGTCCTAACAGACTTTTCTTCTAGTTACACATCTAATTGTTCTTTTATCCCTTCTATTCTTTTTGGCTCCAAAATTTCCTATAGCAATAAACTCCATATTTTAATTATATGTTAAACGAGAAAGTATTTCCTTCTGTTAACTTTAAACAGGATGTAATAATTTCATGTTCTTGCAGAATGAGAAATAATAATTGTTACCTATTCATTCTTTCCATACCATTTGTGGTATGATTTACTCTTCTAATATCCTCATTTATTTCTTTCTGCATTGGTAGAGTCCTAATCTGTTCTCACACAGAAGGTCTACTACATTGCTGATTAGCTGCATCAGCCCTCTCGGGATTGTGGGAGAGAATGCCACAATGAAGTTCATTAACAAGATCCTTGCGTTGTCCTGGTCTGTGCTAAGCTTGGAGTGGGGAGTAGAAACAACTCATCTGATTTCAAGTGCTTTGATGCAATGTAAGAATAAGGATAGTCCTGTGTGTACTTTCTCCTTACCTTTTAAGTTTTAATGCGTTAGTGGAGCAGAATATTTGTGGTTGTCCAAAAAGATTGCAGGTCTGATTCATACGCACCTGTCTGAACAGTGAGGAAGCAGCCACCTTCTGCAACCACAGCAGCTTTCCACCCAACTTCAAGGGAATCCTGACGATGACCGAATTGCAATAATCTACTCTGTGGTGACTGTACATAAGCAAGTGTAGGTTTATATCGGATATTTTATGCCAGATTCTGCTTAGTTTTAAGATGACGTTGGAGTACAGGTGTGAGAAAGGAGAGGGAGATCAGTATCGGGGAACAGTGAGAACCCTGAGGAGCTCTCCCTGGGCCATGTTTCACTGTGCAAGGGCTTGGCTAGAGGTTTGTTTGGGTCAGGCTGCCTGCTGGAGTACCCAGCCTCCAGTCACACACCCCTGGTGCGCTGTACCCCAATAACACTTTGAGTTAAGCAGCCTGCAAGAGCCGACGAGTTGGCTGACGACTAGTAGGCTTCAACAGCAAGAACAACTGCAAAAAAGGAAAGACATGTAAGACCTGACAAACACAGATTTCACTACCAGCACAGCCTGCTTCAGAGCAGAATTTTTCCTTGTTTTAAAGCAAGAAATGGTGTCTTAGTTCTAAGTCTGAGACAGAAGGTAAAAATGCTTGGAAGCGAAGAAAGCTGGAGAAGTGCTTCTTCTTAAAGAGGTGTTTTTAATAACTGTGTTCATAGAGTTGTTATTCTCTAGTTGTATGTTATTCGGTATCATCACAGCTAACATATTACGATTCCTAGGTTCAACTGGTCAAGAATTCACTGTATTTTCTGCTATGCACTTTCAGTGAAATAGAAACATCAGTTCAAATATTTCTTTTGGAGAGTTAGATATTCTTTAATAAATAATAATACATGAATCATCATATATTCAGTTCTTCTTTTTCAATCATTTGAAGGGGGAGGAGGAGGGAAAGTAGGGAGAAAAAAAATCAGAAGTTGGGAAGATTGTTTTCATTTTAATTAGGGGAAAAATGGAGAACTCTACTAAAATTAGCATTTTCCGTCCTAATGTTTAGTTTTTATTCGGGGCAGGCCTTTTGTCTTGATCTACAGCAGTGAAATGGGCCTGGTTCAGATCTCCTTACTTAACCACACTGATCATTAGACAGACAGAAAAAGGTACTTGCCTGAAAACTTTGACTGACTAAAAAGGTAAAGGATTGAGCCCATGGACTGAGACAACTGCCCAAGTTTTTTCTAGAGCTGTGGTTGTTTGTATTTTTGCATTGCATTTAATTTCTCCAGCCCACACAGCAGGCTAGAGAGACAAAAGACAGTGAAGTAGATCTGCAAGAATGCCACTGTCTAAGGAAAAATACTGTAGGTCTGCCCTCTTCTGGGCAGTAGGGCTCCAGAGCCTGCTGTCACAGAAGGCTTTTGGTTTCCCTCATACTCTTTTACTGCCAGCTGTGTAAGATTTGAGGGCCTGTGAGCTGTTGTGTAATCATGGGTACCACCAGCCAGACTCCATGAACACTGGCAACTCCTCCTGTCTGTCCTCCCTGTTATCTCAAACTGAGGCTGTCCTTCCCAAATCTGTTAGAAAATAACAGAAGTCAGGAATTGGAGACAGGAGGTCATCAGCTCCTAAGCTTCCTGGGAAAAGACAAGCTCTGCCCTCCTTCATTGTGAGCTCCTGTGGTACTTGGAGTGCTTCTCAGGAAATTCTTTAGGACATGGCTAACACAAATCCCAATCTCTCCATGTGTTGCGTGTCCTGCACAGTAAATCTGATCTTGAATGTCATAATACAGATGTCTTCTCATAGGTAACATAGATATCTGTTAAGCCTGTGTCAGAATGAAAGGATCAAAATAAAATTAAAAAAAAAAAAAACCAAAGAAGGAAATCTTGACTTGAAGACTTAGCATAAGGAAATAATCTTTCTAATTATGATGTGCAGTTTCGCCAGGCTATACACAACTGCATCCTGAAACCCAGAATGAGCATTTGGTGAGAGCCAATAAAAGTTAACTCTTCCTGTCTCTTCCATGGGTAAGTGAACATGAAAGCATTTCACTATCTTGTTATTTTGGGATCTCTTATTCAGTCACTTTACACACTAAGATTCTCAGTTGCAGCCATTTTAAATCCTCAGTGGTTTAGTAAACGTAAAGGGGGGGTTTTGTGCACATTTCCTGCTTGAGACCACCAGGCGCTGGGACCACCTGGACCCAATCACATTTGCATGGCTCTGCAGTAGATTTAGGGTGCAGCCCATGCTGTGAAGTGGCATGGTTGGCCTGCCTGGGTTTGCTCGGAGGGACGTTGTTTGTGGCCTGATTGCTGGATTATCCCAGTGTCTGTGAGGGATGTTTGCCATTCCAAATCATGGTCTCGCATCTTGTTATAATCTACCTTACTTCTGCATGTGTTATGAAGACTTGGCAGTTTTCTTCTCACTGAGAGGCTGTTTGTGTATCAGACCTCTGACTATGGATGCGAATGTCTGGAACTAAGAACATTCCCACCCCTCATTTTGCTTTTGTGAAGCTCAGTTTTCATGGTTGCTTTCCAAAAAGACAATTTGCATATTTCATCCATTGTTAGTAAACAGATTATAAGGCATTCATTTGTGTGCTCAATCACAGCAAACTGTGCTTTGTGAATCTGATTCTCATCTCCCCTTCATTCTAACCTGGCTTAACTCCATTGATTTCAGTGGAATTACTGCTGATTTATGCTGTGAAAGTGAGAGGAGAATCCAATGAGCAAATTTCCCTTTTGCACATGAGCATGCCGAAAGAAGTCCTGATTTACCACTGTGAATCTCTTCCAATATAATGCTGGCTTAAACTTCTTTTGAATTACTTCACTGGAATGCTACTGCAGTGAATCAGGCCCAGGATCCATATAATTATCTTTGTGTGCTTCTTTCTCTTTTTTTTTTTTTTTTTTTTTCCTCCACATATGTTTCCCCATGTTATGACTGAACTTCACTGTCTCTTTGCAGGTGTGTTGCATGTGACTATGAGAAAATGCATTTTTTTTTAAAATCACAAGATTGGTTCAACAGAAAATGGCTACTACAAATGAGAATTCCAACATAATAAATCTTTGTTTCTGGTTCAACAGAAAATGGCTACTACAAATGAGAATTCCAACATAATAAATCTTTGTTTCTGGTTCAACAGAAAATGGCTACTACAAATGAGAATTCCAATATAATAAATCTTTGTTTCTGGTTATGTCATTATACTATCAAAATAACCTGTAATTTCTCCCCAGTCTTTTTACAGTAGTATCTGTGTGCACTATAATTACTGAACACTTTTACTGTAACATAGCTTTGGTAATGACGTGAAAATGCTACTCTGCCTGTCCTTTTATCGTGAGAAGATAGCACAGCACAACTAAATGTGTGATAACTGCTTACTCGCACATACCTGTATCTAGCCCTAACTACACAAAACTTTAGTTTTCAGCAGTCTCTTCTGGTTTTTATATCTTTAGATACTTGTTGCAAATCCAGTCTGGAAACGAACATACTTATGCATTTAAAAATAAAATGCAGTAAAAATCAGTCCAACTTTTAAAAGTGAAATATACACACAAACTGATTAATGCCATACTGAAATCAGTACAAGAAACTAGCATGAGTAACTGAAAAATTCATATGTTATGAGTCTTTGGAAGAATGGAGAATTTCCTGTTTGTATGAACAAATTACACAGTTTTGTATCATGCTGTTTGTAAGTTGCCTAGAGTAAGTGCAAAAATAATATTGATGTGGAAAATCTCTGTCATGATCCAGGTTGCTTAAGTTTAGTAGTGGGTTTTGCACACTTGGCAAATCAGCAGGACTTACGCTCCTAAATTACTGAAGTGCTTTGAAACACTTTTTTTCTCCATCTCTGTTTGCCATATACCCTATACATAAAAAATAAGATTAAAATCAGCTTGTTGGTTGTGTTTCTGCAGCTGACTTGGGCAGAAAGCAGACTATCCTGTGTAAAAGGTTACCTCAATTTCTCCTCTGCTAGGAGAGTCCTTGTGAAGAGAACAGGAAACTGCCAGCTGATAAGCAGTAATGATGGGTGGTTTCAATGTGCTCCAATTGTAGTCACCAGCACATGGGGCAAAGTGTTGCTCCACATACCTACTGCTACCTGGATGTGGCTGTGAGGCACACTTACCTGGATCCAGGATTTAAGCTTTCATAGAACAGTAGCTCTCCAGGTCCCTCCTTCCTGTGAAAAAGGACTAGCTGAAGCATAAGAAGTTAAAATGAGACCTCATTAACTTGGCCATTACAGCACATACACTAATGATTAAAAGAAAATTGGGAAGCAGGGAAAGACTAAGAGCACATTCACACACAAAAAGGAAAAAATCTGAATCTTTTATAACTAAGCCATCAAGGCATCAGTTCTGTAGAATGTCAATGTTAACATTATTACAATGAAAAATAATTAAACTAGAATCATTTGAAAGCAATGTTAACATTCTGCCCAAACACTGCCTAGTACCTGATGACAATTATTGCCACTTCTTAGTCAAGCTCCACATGACAGTTATTGAAAAATAATTTTCATGCAGCCTGCTGTAAGAACCACTATACTAACCCCCCCCAAACATGTTTCATAGGAGATGGCAATATGAACACCTTTAATTAAAGTTTTGAATCTATAATTTCATATGCTAAGTAGGGAGAATAAAGATGTATTTGAAATGTTAAATACTTTTAAACATTTCTTAATTTAACATGTCAACAGTATTTTAAATGCTTCATCACATTTTCAAAGGAGCAGTAATGTGGTTTGTTGAGTTACACCCAACTTTGTACATTAATATTTTCTCTCTTATGCTTATAAACACATCTGAATTTGAACATGCAAACCATGTTTGTCCAGAAATGTGGATGGATAGATATCTGGCTTTCTTAATGGCTTGTATAAATCATATGTTTGTAAAAGGAGTGAAGGAACACAATTAAAATGAAGACCTGATTGTTCTTGACGAAAATAAACACTTTCTGGTAGACTTACAATATCAGTTGCAACATGCTGTTAACTGTATGTGTCCGATGCCTGGGAAAAAAACCAGCAAACCCTGAGATAAGAAAGAGAAGTAATAATCAAAGTTTGGAAAAGTCTGGTCTGTCTTTTGGTTCATTCTTGGAAGGTATAGGGCAATGCTGTTCAATTTTTGTCTGTTCCAGGACAGCATCTGTCATATTACAAGACTGGGCCATCAGTGCATACAGAGGATAAGCAAGAAGCAGTCCAAGAGAAATTAAATTGGTCTAATGCCAGTTTTGTAATGATTGAAAGGAATGAGCTACAGTGCAAATACAAAATCAAATGCTGGGAGCTGCCATGGGACAACATGGAAAGCTGGAGGATCAACTTTTTTACTCCCTCTTTACTAGCAGAACTAATGGTATAGATACAGAGCAAGCTGTTTGTTTAACATGGTCACTTTCTGCTTGATAAATTTACTAGCAGGAATATCAAATTATATTGTCCCCTAAACTGTTCACTCTGCTACCTCTTGTGCTCCCTCTGTTCCAAGACCAGTTGTAATCAATCAGGCCAATGAATGCAAGGATCTTTTCTCACAGCATCTAAGGTTTTACTGAGTCATTTACAAAGGAGAACAAAGCACGTAACAATGAATATGAAACAAATGATGCACAGCACAGGAACTAGGCAGTGGCACAGTGGGGTATTCATACCACCAACTTCAGTCACCTACTAAGTTAGGTGGTAAGGAGTCCCAGGCTCTTTTATCTAGTCAGTGAGAAGGGAGAGCTCCACTGTAGGGCAATTCAGAGAAGCAAAGAAAGTCTCCTCATCTACTCTATCACTTGTACTAGATAAATTGATTTGGGTATTATAAATACTCCCTATAAAGTAGTTGTCCTATAACTGCTGTAATGACTGGAATAGGCATCACAGCCCCACATCCAATTGTTTTCCTTCTAAAGTGTGGGAGAAATACATTTTAATTCAGAGAGTGGTCTTAGTTAGCAGAGAAAATTCTGGGAAAAGCCTCCCTGCCGATGCTATGGTGGATTCAAAAAATACTGGTCAAGTGCAAGAAATCCTCAAAATGTTTGTGAACGGTATTTCAAGGTGGAAGAGAAGGTATGTCTACAGGAAGTCCACAGTGTTATAGCTTTGTGATAGCTCTAAGAGCCCAGGCTTTATACCACAAATATCTTTGTAACTTGGGTCACTAATTTATGTTAAATTGAAACAGAAGGAACCAGTTCCACATTGGACCAGAAGGAGAAATGTTCTGTTTTGCCTGTTATGTCCTGTCTTTATCAGACTGGCAGTAACATTCTGACATGATGCAAGGGAAAGGAAGGGATAAAAACCTTGGATTTGAAAAATAAAAAAGGGCAAGACTGTAAGTACAGGTGTTGGCCTTGCAATGACTGAGGGAATTTTCTCTAGCACTCATGCTTGGTATGTCAGCTAAGTAATAAAAAAAAAAAAAAAAGTGGAGAAACTGCAGAAAGTGTTTTGCAGAAAGAAGAGTCTAGTTTGAGGATGCAGCAGAAATTATGTAACGAACAGCTTCAGTTCTCATCGTTGATAACTAATATTGGTAATAATCTAGTGAGAATCTATGTGACTGCCTATTTCTGCAAACCCTGCTTTCCATCCAGGCCACAATACTGGCCAGCACTTTAATGGCACAATCTGGCCCAAGATGGGCATTGATTCAAAACAGCCAACTCAGAAATGAAATACATGGAAAGGGAAAAAGCAAAACAAAACTCCATGTGAAAGGAAAAAGATCCAAACAACTGATGGTCTCTCTGATCCCTGAATGGATGCCAGTTGTCCTGAGGCAGTGAAGTAGCCAACAGATAATTCTGAACTTTGAAAGGCATCCATATCACCACTCTGTCAGACAAGGGAAAAAGAAATGGCGTATTAAAAAAAAAAAAACCACTAGAAGAGGGTAAAAAACCCCCACAAACGATCTCTGTCAAAAGCCTTTATAAAAATGTCTCTTAAAATAAAATGGACCTCAGGATAGATTTCCATCTGGTCTGCCAAAATCACATTTACCCACCAGGTCTGTTGCCTGCTCGGCCCAAGTTTACCATCCCACAGCAATCCTCAAGACTCAGGAGAGCCAACAGTGATAACTAATGAAATTTTACTTAGGTGAACTATGACAATAAGCATGTGGGGCATACTCCACAGAGGGACAAGTGGGATATTCATACTTGGCCACCTTGTGTTTGCATGCTTGTGGGGGAAAAGAGGTGCAATCATCTATACTTGCAGAGGGAGAGGGCAAGCTTTCCAGATCTAACTGGCTCCTCCATGATGAGAGCAGGACATGAGCCAGACGTGTCACTCTCACTTTCTGCCTCTTTTATCTCTCGCCACAACTAGGGACTGCAGAGAGGAGATTGTTCTGGCTGGAAGCTGAGGGACACAGGTGGTACCAGCAGCTGCAAGCTCTTTAGCTCTCGTTGGCTCCACTTATTAGAACATGCATTGTATGTTTAATACATTGCATCTCTGTGTGGGAACAAGAGTTGGAGGCTGGTGGTGCTGCATGAGGGTCTCTGCTATTGCTGGGGAGGGAAGGCAAGGTGGAGGCTGCTCCTAGTCAGAGATAATTAGAAGCTGGGGCTCCTGAAGAAAATTTGGTAACTCCACAAGAAAACCAGCTGTCCTTGATTACAGTGATATATTAGTCACTCTAAGGTACTGTGCCAGTCAGCATTTTGCAAACAGCAAATAATGCAGTGATATTTTCAAGGTAGAACTATGTGGGGACAAAGTTTTACGCGTGGCTTAGCTCTGAAATGGGCTGATTTGTTTGTTTGTTTGTTTTTAAATTGCTGGCCGTAAAGAACAAAGGATTTGGGGAGGCCCAGGTCAGGTATCTTCCTTTTATTTGCTTTTAACATGTAATACATCACCACATTTTTGCTGTTGCCAAACTTACTCTGTGTGTGACAGTGCTGTTCACCTATAACACATATGGGGGAGGTTCTTCCAGGAATAGTATGATTTGATTCAGTTTAAGTTATCACATGCTCTGATATTAAGTAAAATTTTATGAACAGTTATTGACACCTGTGGGAAACTGTTTTCCATGCTGCTTATTTCTGGAAATATTAACTAGAAAATACTGTTTACTCTAAATGGTTTCCTTATTATATTCACTTTAAAAACTAGTGGGTCATGATTTGTTACTTTTGTTCAAGAAAGGTTTTAAAACAGGAATCTGGGTAACTACAGGTCTAGTACTTTCTCACTTTGGAGTGTGTGAGTCTGGAATGTGTTTTTTAGAGAAAAGAATAATGAAGTGTGGAAGCAAAGGGAAAAGGGGAGAAAAACACAGCGCAAGTTTATCAATGTAGATTGTTATTGCACTAAACTGATATTACTCTTTGGTGAGATTTTCTTAGACAAATGAAATGCAGATTTTGTTTGTCTGAAGTTTCATGAAATACTGATGGAAAATTACTGAGGTATAAAGGGAGGATTTGGTCAAGAACTCTGAGGTAGGGCAGAACAGGTTAAAGGGAATATGACAGTACTTTGTGCTGAAGGGATAGGGATTGCAGGTTCCTGCAGGCTCAGTCTTTACTTAATACTTTCATGATTGACCATGTCATAAAAAGCAGGAGAGTGCTAATGAAACTTGTTGAGGTTTCCTTAGCAGTGGGAAACCTTGTCAAGGCTGAGGAGAAATAGGATACATACTAGAGGGGCAGTACGGGAGTCTTAAGCAATGGAGAGAGAATGCTACACAGGAGATAAGCAGTAGGATAAAGTGCTTGGTCATTCACCAGGAAGCAACAACAATTTCAGATATTTTTTGTTAAGCTCATCATCTAGAAACAACACAGAAGGGAAAGAATTGGGTGTATAATTAGTCAATCGCATTGATGGCTGAGACCCATGAGGCTGATCTGTGGAAAAGGTAAATGCAGTCTTAGGATGTATTGGCAGCTAAATATAATCCAGGATTGTCAGTAGAAAATCCATATCTATGTCAAATATTTGAAAGTAATTCTGATCTATAGACACATGTTAAGCTTTGCTGACAAGGAGATGCTGAGGAAACAGTACCTGAAAACTTACAGTTTATCCTAAACAGTCAACATTATGATCCACCCTCATTATTATAGTAATTCTACTACATTGTGTTATCCTCAGCAAGCAAAGTATTTTTCTAGTTCATTGATCTCTGAAGTATACTAAAATATATACTGTCAGGTTAGTGTACTTTAAGTCCAGTGCAAAAAAACACTCTTGTATAGGTTACGCCCAGCTTCTTTGACTTGCTACCGGGTTTTGTTTGTGGGTTTTTTTGTTTGTTTAGTATGGTTACCATACTGCCCTGGAAGATAAAAATGCTCATTTACTAACCAGCTTTTCCATTATCTCTGTTAGCCCTCCCCAAACATGGGACGACAATAGAAAAAAAAAAGAAAAGGAAGCATGAAGTACTTCAACTCTTTACACAATGTCAGTGGATCATACAGTCTCTAGAACCAAGCTTTCCATGTGCAGATTAATGTTTCCTGAGACATTAAGTCAAGTAATTCTGAACACAGCTTGATTACTAGATGTAATCAAAGCCAGGCTTGCTGTTTTGGACCAGTTTTTTCCAGCCAGAGTAAGCACTGTTATTACCAAGTCTTGCTTTTCCTGGTTTTCATCTCGTTTACAGGCTGGAAAAACAAAAATGTCATAAGCAACTGAGGGAAAACGAGGCTAAGTAGCAACTTGTCGTGGACTTGGCCTCATTTCACTCACACCCTTTCCCAATATTGCAAATAGACTCCTGAGAGCAAGCATCAGTGCCATGCAAATCTAACTGGAAAAGTAATAAACAGAACCCTACTTGGATGGTTTTCTTGTTGCTTATAACCCAGGAAGCCACCTAGAAATTGAATCCATTTCACTGAATCTGTTGACATGTTGAGAAATAGGAAATGAGGAAAAAAATAAAAGTAAAATCATGCATTTTCTGACGCTCTTGATATTAATGTTTCCTGTCATATATGGTAGTCATTAGAGAAACATTAGCTGGTATCTGTCTGCAACTTCTCTGCATTTCCCTGTCCTATTCCTGTGTTATTTTATTCCTTTGGAAGATAAAAAAATTAGCAGTCTGTAGATCAAGTAATTACAATCGTGAGGCCACAGGTTGATAGGGCCTATGGAGAAATGTCTACCTTTAAAAATGTAAGTATAATTACTACATTATGCCTTGGAATAAATGGGAGAGAGGGGGAGCTGTGGACTTCTGTCATGGCTGTTGAATCAAAATGAGGAGGAAAGGAAATATCACCAGTTAGGGCAGAAATTAAGCAAAAAGGAAGGTTTAAAATAACTGTGGGCCAGATCCTTGATCAGTTTTGGTTTGCTACCTACCTCGTTTAATATTACTGCTAGCATTTCTATCTTATAGAGTTCTGTAAGATGTGCAAGTCTAACTGATTTTGCATCTCCATGTCATTCCCAGGAAAGAAGCATTATCTGTGCTGCTAGTGTAATAGTGTAGCGGCTTGCCCACAGATATAAATAAGTGAGCATTGTGGTGAAAACTTGTCTCCCTGCTCCATTACCCCACAGCTGGCTGGAGCCACCCGAAGTCTGAGCAAGAGGCTTACATTTGATCCCCAAAAGTCCAGTCTGTAAAGATAAGATGATTGGTTTTCTTTCCTCTGTAGATATAGTTGTCCATCCTAATTTTCCTTATGTTTGCAAAGGCCTATTTCCTCTATTTTCTCTAGGAAAGGATTGAGGAAATTTTACATGAAGTTGGTCTATTTGGAAACTGACACTTGTTTTTCTCCTCCTGGGGGGTGACTTCCCTGAATTTGACTTGATCCCAAGAGGTGACTGTGTTGACTGAGGATCTAAAATGCATATAGAGGCTTCCTTGTTGTAGATACTGCTGCAGTTAGGAACTTGCTAAAAGGCAGTTGATAATCTGTTGGCATATTTTCAGGCATTAAATGAACCCTTTAGAAACCTGCACCACCCCAAAGGTATCCTCACTTGAAAAATGACTCCTCTGATACCTGCAGCCTTGGCTGCCTGCTCAGAAGCAAGGAGGGTACCGAGGAAGACAAAGCAGAGTGGGGAGAAGGGAGTCAGTGGGGCAAATGAAGGAAAGGGGAAACCTGGAATAAATGCCCTTAGACACAAGTACAACCTGAGGTTCTCCTAAATCATGGCAGGAGGAGGGCTAACCCATGGGTTATATGTATAAAAATACCATAATCTGGGAAATACAATGATGCTAGCTGCTGGAATCGGAGAAGAGAATTTGAATGATGTCATACTAGAAATATTTACTGCTGCTGTTAATTTCATTACTTCCCTTTCTTCTGACTTGTTGGGTAACTTTAGACAAGGCTTGTAACATGCCAAGGCCTCTGTTTACTCATTAGTGAAGTGGGTATAGTAATGTTACCTACCTCAGAGGTTAAATGATTGAAGCTTAATTAATGCTTTCTTCTACGATCTCTGTTGAAAGATACTACATGACTGCAAAACTCCTACTGTATTATTACAGTTTTTAAATTTTATTATACCTTCCTAAACTTCAGACTTTGTTGTCATCATGCTTTCTTAGTATTTATTTTGCAAAAGCATCTTGTGAACTGTTTCAAAATGGGGGGGAGGGGAAAGTCATGTAGTAATAGAGAGGCAATAGTGTTATAGTAGAAACACTCCCCTGTGGTGAATTCCAGCCAGATATGGAGCCTTTCAAGGTGGGGCTTATGTGGGATGTGAGCAATACATAGTTCCTAGAGATGACGAAGGATTTGTCCCGCTGTGCTGCCTGTTTGTGCAAACACAAGACTGCAAAATGTGCTATAAACTAAAATCTCACCTTTGTCTTGGACGTAAATGCTCACAAGAAAGTTTGTCTTTGGATACTCCCCAAAAATCCCAAGCCATTGATGCTCCCAGTCAGTAGCTTGAGACCTGCACTCATTTTTTTTCTTCATTACTTGGAATAGAAAGCAGAGCAACAAAGAAATCTATCAAGTATTTGGAGGAGAAAACAAAGAACATAGTAAGTGGCTGGACTCAGAGGGATGAAATTTTGGGCCAGTTTGAGTCTAAGGGACAAAATAGTGGGTGTTTCTTTTAAAATTTGAATAAGGGAGAGGTCTTTACACCACATGATTGTTTTCTTTCCTGATAGGACTGGAGGCCTACCAGTGTGGGATCAGCTGAGCCTGGGCTTGACCAAGCATTTCACTGCCAGAAGCCCTGTTCCTAGTAGCATTGCACCCCTTTGCTTCCTCCCTTAGTGGAAAAGGCCCATTTCTCCAGCAGGCATAGGACCATGGGCTGAGTGAGGTGAACGCTGGTGGATGCTAGATGGAGAATTACCTACTGCAGCTGTGTTTGTGGAGCAAGGTGTCCACAAGCCTCACCCTTCACACTGCATCTGTGCTTCAGCAGAGTTGCAGTCTTGCCTGTCTGGCACCTGTAGGACAGCAAGAGTGCAAGTTAGTGAAAGTTTGGTATCAGGAGGATCCATCACATAAAGAGAAAGTGAAAAGGGCAAGTCAAATCCTTCTTGCTCTATTGGGATTAAGAAAATTAAATAATTGCTTAAAACCAAGTGGGAAGGAACATTATTATTCTATTACCAGTATTAATATTTACGTATTATAGAAAGTAACTCCATCTTGGAAATTAGGCAGTTTGGATTGAATTGGAAGAACTGTCTCATTAATTTCAGAGAAAGTTTGGAAGAAATTAGGCCTCCAGATTTTGGAAAGTGTTCTGCCATCAGCAGGACCAGGTGAAATCAAACAAATCTCACGTTTTTGTCTTTTTTCTGGACCTTTGATTTCTGGAATATTTTTGAAAATGCTTTCTGGCTACTAATGATGCATGAGTCAAAGAATACAGTATGATTTTTAAGTCCTTGATTGACTTTGCATTGTGCTGACATTGAGCAAACATCTTCCTCTGAACTGTGAATTGAGCAAATTTCACATGAAAGTAACTGAGAGGGAATAAACGGAGAGCCCCACAGTGTCATTCTTCCCAGTCACTTCTCAGAATATAAATGAACTTAAAGATTTCCATGAACTAGAAATGCATTGCTGCCATTTCTCTCTTTTTTTATACTATAGAAAAAACTCTTCTACAGTTAACCTAAGTATTCGACCTTCTGGTGATTATTTTATGATTAAGGCACTGATCTGAGACATGGGAGATCTATGTCAAATTTCTGGCCTTGCCACAGACTTCCTGTGTGACCTGGGGCAAACCAATTAATACTTCTGTGATTTCATTCCGTGACTATAAAATGGAGGTGGTACTGCGTTTGCCTGTGTTCAGGAGTATGTTACCAAGTACCTTTTTTCAGCAGCAAGGTAAAATTTTGGAAGGAAAATTGCTCCCCCCTTCCTGCTCTTCACCTTCCAGCCCTTTAGCTGTTTTAGCAGAAATGTTTGCAGAATCTGGGGAGAAAAAAAAAAAGGCATGGGTATTTAACCTGGATTAGATTGCTAAATTGATGTATACTGAAATGAGGGGATAGCATTGGGATCCTGGGGTGAAGCAAGAAAGCTTCAGCTCAGCATCTTTACTGAGAAAAAGTTAAATGGAATGGTACCCCATCTTCTAGTTGCACATGAGCCCCCCCAGCACAGTTGTTGTTATTTACATCACAGTAGCTAGATAGCCAAATTGATATTGGACTCAAATTGTGATAGACTCTAGAAATGCAAGCATTTGTTAAATGATTATTGTCCTGAACAGCTACTGTAGAATTAGATATGTTGATCAAAGAAAATATCTCTGTTTTCCAATTGGGACACTGAGTACAGGCTAATGAAGTAATTTGTTGACAGTTGAAATTGCGGCAACACTAACTGAAATTTGTTCCCTGTAATCCCCGCTTAGTGTTTTCTCATAGGACTCTCTTTTCTACCCACCGGCTTAAAGATTATCCACATACTTTAAATGGATTCAAACTGTACCTTCAGTGGAATTAATGGGTGTTTCTGCCAGGAAATTATTAATCTCCAGGGATTCTGTTTTGGACAGGGCCTCGTATTATCCCACAAATGCAAATAGTAATGATGCTAGTCCAAGTGTGCAAGGTTATAAGTCAGAGGAAATAAATCTTCCCTGACCCATAAAACAGAAGCATTCCCATTCTGCAGGCCAACACTGCAGCTTCTAAAAGAGGGCAATAGCCAGAGGTGGTTTTATCAGGGTGGAAGTTTATGGGTTAAGCAGTCAACAGCATCCCCCATGCTCCAAACAATGTGCCTCTGCCACCATCTCTTCATCCACACCAGGGCTGTTTTGGTGCCTCTTGCTGCACTGCTTGAGGAAGCTCCAGGGTTTCTACAGCGGCAGAGGTGCCACACCTTCCCACAGGCTCCCCTTGGTGCTCACTGCTCCACATTGGTCCCAGCAGCAGTCGTACAGTCTTTCAGGGGCACTGAGACCTGCCGTTCTCCCCTCCAACTGTGGCTGTACCTTTTCGAAGGTGAGCTGGCAGAGCCTTTTGGGGCCAAGCGGCTGGGGAGCTGAGGAGTGGGCAATGGGCACCCTGTCTCAGACATGCACATGAAGTGACTATCTTTGCTTGTTGCCACCTGTAACTGAAGAAATAGCTTTGTCAGTTGAATCCCAACATAATTATAGAGTGCATGGCACCTTCTCCTCTGGTGGAGCACTAGAACCTACTTGCAATGTTATTAGTATCTGTGTATGGTTGGTTGCTGTCTGCTCAGGCGATCATCTTGCTTTAATTTAGGACACTAATGATATTACAAGATAGTTTGATGATGGTGTAGTTTCTTTTGATGTTTATTGTTACTGGATATATCAGCTGGTTTTGATACCATAAACCACAACAGTTCATGCCCTCCCAGGGAGGGGAAAGGGGAAGAAAGAGGGTAGTAGCAGGGAGGCAGGCGGAGGAGGAAGGGAGAGGAAGAAAGGGAAGTCATTCAGCTCTCGCCTGATCTGCTATTTGGAGTGAATGATAATTTCTTAGTACAGCAAAGCTGGCAGCAGTGCTTTTGCTATCAGGGTTTTTACCATGCTTCTCTGCTTATCTCTCAGCATGACCACTGAAATCTGTGAGATCACACTACGAGCTGTGGTATCCTGTCAGGTTTGAAATTATTTCCGACAGGCTACAAAAACAATTGGGCCCTCACTTTGGCTGCTTTTACACTAGTTGAAGTCTAATTTATAAGATAGATCATTCGCTTCACTGGTTCTGTCCTTGATACTTTCCAAGCTATAGCTGGTGTTGGTGACTTTTTTTTTGTGATTCTTGCATCTTCTGTGATTGTTGTTGTTGTTTTTCCAGCTCCTATCCCTATTTGATAGGCACAACTTTATCCAAATGCATTATTTCTATGCAAGCAGCTAGTTCATTGTTCATATCAGCTTTGACCTTCACAACACATCACAGCCTGCCCGAGCTGAGATTTATTTAATACTCTCTAAAAAGCTCTTGAGTTGGATTTTAATAGTATTTGTTCTACCTTTGTGCATGAAATAAGAGAAAGCTTGTTTTCCCTTCAGACCACAAGGCAATGTACAATTAATGCTAGGTACAGTTAAAGCATAGACAGTAGTCATTTAAAGCTACAGCATTGCTGAGCTCTGTTAGACCTGTCTAGTTTTAAGCCCACTCTTAGTTATGTAAAATTGGGTATTAAATTGAAATCATACTTCATTTCTAGAGAAATACAGAGTAAGACTTGGCTTAAACTAACTGGGGTACTCTGTTCCCACCAAAATGCCTTTGAAAATCTGACTTCTGACTGTGGGATGGGGCCTAAGAATTAGATATTCTTTGTGATCCTTTTATCTCTAGCGTGAAAGACGATGATGCTTTCAGTAAAATATGAAAAGTTAAAACTTGTAACCTGTTCACATTCCTTTGTGAACTGGAAATGGGTTGTGTTTTTATGCCTACTGAAATATACCTATACTTGAAAAATATTCTCACTGCAGTGTGCAATGTTGTTTTCCTGGTGATACTATGAACGCTTGGCATGTCAGATAGTTGGGGAGTGACACCTGTGTTGGTGTGTGGGTGAAACAACTTTGCTGAAATTAATATTCCATTCTCTTCATACCTTTACTCCTCTACTTTCTAAAAATCCAGGGGCCCATCCAAAATCCACAGGGTTGAATTCTTCATACTTTACATCTTTCAAATATTGTGCAGCCGTGGCATCATATTGGCTTCTGATCCTGCAACACTGAACCCCAGGTTTAAATGAAACATCCCAGAAGCCTTCATGCAGCTCCTGGTATATGGAGAGCTCAGTGGAAAGAGCACTGTGGTCAAACTCAGAAGATGGAGGTTTCATCCCTCTTCCTATGTTTGCTTTGTGGTTTTCCAGGACATAGGACTCGGCTCCACAAAGTGCCTTGTTATGTTTGATGGATTACTGCTATAGCCTGATACTGTTCTAGAGTTTCTGCTTCCCCATCCATAAAACAAGGACTCTGTTACCTAGCATTTTAGTAAAATGCATGGACAATTTTTTGATGAAAAGCATCACATAACATGTAGCTATTATTAAATGCTCAGATCGCTGTGTACTTTGTAAAGTGCTCTTAGCCTGGCTCTAAAACCAGTGAGAAGAGATACAGGAGCTCGAATTTATTCCATGCTAAAGAACTTTCCTATAATATGGCCATAGCTTTTAGTGCTTAATGGGAGGAAACCCAAAGCATAGAAGATGCCATGAAGATGCTGTTGATTGTTATTTTTGCAAATACAATAGAGATATGCCATGGTGAGACCATTCCTCTCAATGGCAAAATTGTTCAGCATGAGAGATGAAATTTTTGTTTCCAGACTTCTCTGTCTATGATATCTCTGACTGGTTCCAAGGTGACAGACGACTGGGTGGCATAATGTGTGATGGATAGCTTGATTATTTTAACAATTAAATATGTAATGAAGAGCTGGAAAGGTTCCATGTAAGTCTCATTTTCACCCTGGTTAAATATGGTGTGCATAATTAATTTTCAAATATGAAAGGGCTCCAGCAAGAAAAGAAATGAAAGAAAGTTGAAGAGATAGTGAATATTTTATTAAATGTCACTCATTCAAAACTCATTAATATACATAGTCCAGGAGTAATCATCTCCTATAAAGTTAAATGCAGTACTGCTTATTTTCTTGGCAGATTATCTGGTTTATTGTTGAACATAATAGTTTAATATTGTCTATGGACCAAACCCAAGCTTGTCTGCCTCTCAGAGGGGCCATCAGAAGGTGAAAAGTAGTGGCTTTCTGGCATGGAGGTCAAAAGTAGCGCAGACTTGAAAGAAAGGAGACTTTGTTCTCTGGGTCAATACAGAAGTTTCTTTAACAGTAAAGCCATATTAGTCACTTCTCCTCAGCCACAAGGGATTAGTCTTGTCTACCTAGAGTCACCTCAGAGCTCTAACTTAACAAAAAGAGCTTCTTCAGCACCCAGTGGAGTGAAACAGACACCTTTGGGGAGATTTTGACCTGCCCATGTTAGTCAGGCATCTTGTGCACAGATCAGTAAACATCCTTCTCCCTCTCTGCCCGCTGGCAACCAAGGATGAGTGAATAGACCTGTGTTCCCATGCTTGCAAGGTACCTATATGCAGCTGGAGTTTGGGGACACAAATCCCAGCATTGGCCTTCTCCTATTTAAGAAAAACATATCCTGTGCTCGTTCTTCAGCTGGATGTACCTGGAGATAGTGATTTCCTCATTTGCTTTCTGAGACCATGGTTCACACAGCTACTGGTTAGAGGAGAGGGAAAAGGCACAATGCTCTGTCACAGTTTTGGATGTAATAGAGCTGNATCAACTAAATACTCCATTCCAATTTGTTGAACCAAATCTACATATTCATTTTTGGCCTTGTTCAATATTCATCTGAGCTGTTTGAATGCCACAGATGGATGGACGCATTGTGGTCCTTGTCTTTTCCCGAAGGAACCAGGCTACTTTGTTAGACCAAATGATCCAGATATTTAGATTCAAACATGAGCTAATAGGAACTATACCTCTCCACATCATAAAATTAGGACTTTTAAAAACTGTTTTCCTTTCAAAAAAATTAGCATGGAAATCCTGGCTAGTTCTATAACTTAACTTATGATCAATATGATTCATAGTTAGAGAATGCTTTGAAGATGCAAAGTGTTATGTAAATGCTAAGAAATAATAATTATTATAATTAGAATATTATTAACCATGGGAGGAGAGAAGATTAAACAACGGGCTTCCTTATGAAATCCATTCAAATGAACTAAGGCTGAGGACATTTATTAAATGCAGTGCCATTCCACTGCAAAAGACATATCCTTGCTCCTGCATGCATCTTTCTAATATTAGTGCACATCCTTACTCTTTCAGCATGAATCAGGTATGAGCAAGAAGCCTAGCATAAGGAGAAAAACCGAGTGTAGTAACAGAGGCACTATTGTATTCTTGCTGCCAAGAAGTGACCACTTTTATTCTTAATTACCCAATCATGGCTGGGCACCAAGTGTCTAGAGATGTAATCCAAAAGATTTTGAGTTTCTCAGTGCAGCTGAAAGCAACATCCTGGTCCACCTGAAAAGTTAATGTACAACTCTGCATGTTGAATTTTCCCTGTGTTATTTCTTCTCACCTGGCACTGTGGACATCAACTTCAGTTTTTCTAGAATTCCTTTCTTCTTTGCTTTTCTAAATATTCAATCTTTTAAGAGGCACCACTGGTTGCTATGATTATTATTTACTAATTTTATTTGCTGTATTCTCTAGAAGCTCTAATCAAGCTCAGAATGCCAGTGTGCTATGTGCTGGTTGGCGTTGATTTAGCATTTCATCAAAGCCCAGATTAATTGAGAGTTACCTTCCAGATTGCAAGAAAACTGATCTTTATTACCTTGCTAAAATAAGGTTTCAATTTCAAGTAAGGGGAAGCAGTAATATCTCATTCATTTGCAATCACTGTCAGCCTACCTATTATGGACTCCCTAACTTTGGCTGTTAACCACAGCTATACAAAGTTCTTGGTTGGAATAGGGTTTCTTCTGCATCTCTGGACACAGCTGCCAGAAGGCAGCAACTGCACCAAAAATGATGTGCTGGAAAATACTTCACTGGTTCCCACTAGTCCCAGTTTACCCCAAAATGCACTGCTGTAGATGACAGAAAGTGGAAGAGTGAAGAAGGCAGCCTAAAAAGTTATTTGATTTTGTGTAGACAACTATGACTGCATGAAATATGGCCCCTGTGGTAGTCAATGGCAGCCTTGACGTTGACTTCAATGGGGTATGATTTCGCCACAGATGCTTATTGTGTCATATAGCCCAGACACTCATTGTCTGTGGCTGATGGACAGAGATACAGGCTGGGTGTGGTGGGCCCAGAGGAGACAAAACTGGAACACAGTGTGTCCGATGGCTGGCATGGCTTTATAGCTTTTTCTTTAGTAAGCATGCTTTTAGTTTATGACAGTCTGTGGCTCCATACATCACGACAGTAACTGCATCCAGGAAGGCAAACTGAGATTTGGGGTTCTTTTGAAGCTATGTTATTTGTGTGATAATTTAAACGGGTAGTCTCTCTGGTGTTTACGTGACTGGTTGAGCTCCCATTTTGTTTCTTCTCTGTCCTTATGGCCTTTTTCTGCTCCTGCTGAAGTCAATGGTGAAGCTTGTGTTGACTTCACAGACTGCACAGGCAAACTCCCATCTTCTAGATGAGCATCACATGTCAGAAGTTTCAGTCATTTCAGTCAAATTTTGTTATACAACAAATATTTGGTAGTGTCAGTAATTCCTGCTAAGGCATCTGGGTTATCACTTTGTAGCTCTATATATTACTGAATCAGAACTAATGATTAAAGCATTTGTTGATCCTCCGCGTATTTATCTAGCATTTCTGATGTGCTTCTCTGTAAAAGATATTATCTTATTTTTGGCATACAATAAGTTTTATTTAAAATTATGGTTTTAGTAATTAGTACATTGGTCTTTTAGAAAGATAACAAATCTTTGAATGTGTTTTTTTGTTGTCATTTGCCTTTGATCCCCATTTACTGTTTCTCCAGTTCAGGAAAGTCTTCTATTCTTTCAAATATCTTAACACATGCTAAACACCCCAGAGTTAGTTGACTACAAATACTTATTTATCTACTTTCCCATGCTTCTGATGACTGGGAGTAGTCACTGAAACCAGCTTGCTCTCCTAGAGCTAGGTGGGCTTCGTTGTAAAAAAATCTTAACGTTGCCAGTAGATAAAACAATCTGTAAAAGGAGTTAATTTCTCAAGAAGTGAGACAGTGCCATTTTTTTTAAGCAGTACCATGTGCAACCATATCAGCAAGAGATTGTGCAGCCACTGGCTGTTGATAAAATGGAGATCAGTGACTCCCTGAGTCAAGGTCACTGATGATAAAGTGCCAAAGGCCCAGCAGCAGGGACAGAAGGCCTAAACATCAGATCAGTTTTTGTGTCTTTCAATAGCAAAATAACTTCAATATTTAACTTCCTTTTCTGCCAGAGCCTTCAAGTCCACAGAGGGTAAGAAGTCACTCAAGTTGTCGTCTTCGTCAGTTTTAAATCATTCCAAGAGATGCAAATCGGTTCTTAACAGGGGCCCCTCCTGAGCTTTGTTTGCATTTTGCAGAATAATAATAAGAGCTTTTTAAAGCTTTCCACTTGGCAAGGAGGCTAACAGCTTCTGTTCTCTTTGTCAAGTGACTTTTGAAAGAATATGTGGTACCGTACCTTTGGAACATTAAAATGAAAGAGATAATCACTTATTCTGCAGGGATTTTGTAAACCAAGATATTGCAGATTAAAAACAGCATCTTGAAGAGATTTGCTGATGTGAGACTATTATGAAACATCACTTTTACAGACCTTGGCTCATGTCAGGCACAGTTTCTTTACAATTATTGATCTATTCCAACAATGCTTCTGGTTTGTTTGGTGGTTTGCTGTCATTATTTTTAAAATATTCAGATTGTGCCCAGTCCTGACTGGATGCTCTTTTAGAATTCAGTTGGCATTTTTGACTAAATATGCATTTCAGGACTGTGCCAGATAACAAGAGGCAAACATTTGTGCCAAGGAAAGAAGTATACCTAGTGGTATACTGAATGATGTATCTGCTCTAGACTGCATTTAAATAACTATGTGTTTAATCACAATGACAAAATCCCAACTGTGTACTGCTTACATTTCTTCTTAACTGAAACTGGCAGTGGAGGGATAGGATCCAATTAGCAAGAGTTTCCTTGTCTGATGGAATAACATAAAAATTCCAATAAAGAGTTTATATTCCAGCAGCATTTATACTAATCATAATAGGCCTCTTCCAACTGCATCCCAAAGACAAGAAGGTTTGCCAAGCAGATGGTGGAGAAACGTTAGGCTGGCCAAAACCCAACAAATTCTATTTAATGACAAATTTTGAGGTTTCAAGATCTGTTTTCATTCTAATACAGAATGAAACCAAAACCTTCAGGAATTTTTTACACCCACCCACACACAAGCAATGAGTCCACGGTAGTCTCTACCTTGCCAATTAGGACCCTCACCTGAGATGCGAGAAATAAAAGAAGTACAGAGTGTCACAGAAAAAAGGAGAAAACGGTGCAAAAGTACCACAAAGAAGCAGACAGTAGCATGCCCCTCTATCCTATCCATTACTCTGAGATTTGGTAGTATGTGATGACTTCTGAAAGCATTCTGGTCCCATACTGTCATTATGAGCCTGAGGGTTAGTTTTCAATAACTTTGTCCAGAATTCAATCTGTATAGATTCTAAGAACTAAGCGAACATGTCTGGTTTCAGGATCTGGGTCTGTGATGGTATTTTACCGACATTTCAATTAAGTTAGTATTTTCTAGTTAAAAATTCAATCTGCAGGGCTTGAGGACGCATCTTGGTGGTACCTTAGAGCACACTTTGTGATCTGTGGTCTGCAGACTCACTGTAATCAGCGAGTCATATTTTCAGACGGTCCTGATGAGGAGCATCCTTGGAGATTCAAACGCAATTTTGAGAGTTGCTGGTGAATTTATGAACTATTGACTTAAAAATTTAAGTGCTACTAAGTATTTGTGCTTTCTTAACACCAGGTAAGAAAAGAATTTTCAACATAGTCTTAGAAAAATGCATCCTCTAACTAAACAAAAAGTTTTCTTCCATCTTCCATCACCTCATCCACTATTTCTATTTTGTGCTATGTATGTAGGTTGTAATTACTTTGGCATAGGGATTGTTTTTCCTCTGATCTCTATAAAATGCTCAGCACAATGTAATCCTCATTAGAGCCTAATGCCATAACTGACACCAACTCTGTGCGTGTAGATTTCTTGCATGAATGAAAATTGCCAAGTAAACATCCTGATTCCCCAGTAAGTTGTATGTGTATATATAGGGAAATACATGATTAAATATGTACTTATTTGCATCTACATGCATGTTGGAGATTTTCTGTATATATTTGGAGAAACAGTTATACAAAAAGAAATGTAGCTACATGCATTTGTCTCTGGTGGGGAAACATGCTGAGAATTTACAGAGGGAAAGGCAGGTGCTTGGGTATCTTCCCTAGTTTAGAAGAGAGAAAAGTTTCAAAATAATCTATTGGCTCTGGGAGATTGAAAGGCCTGCTGCAAGTCAGAGGAAGAAAGAGGATTTTAGAACATGTCTATTTTCATCCAGTCAAAAGGCTCCTTCTGGCTACCTATAATGCAGACATAGCTGACTGGAGGAGGGCATCTTTCCATCTCACTTGGAACACCAACTGTAAAATACAGTTTGCTCACCACCATTACCCCATAAATGGGGAGAGCAGAGGGGTGGGGGAAGGTGAGGGAGAGAGCTTTGGCTGAGCAGAAGCAAGGGTGCAAAAAATCAATTGAATCAAATAGCTGACCAGCTGTCTTCACAGCATCTCAGCTTGTGATGGCTCTGGTAGAGTTTAGGATGCTTGCAGTGCTCTACAAAACACTCCCTCATCTTGGTTTTAAAAGGCTTCATTGCGCCTTATCACATCAAAGCAAAGCATCTGCATGTTTCAGTTGTGGGGCATCATGTGTCTGGCTCCCCTCTGGCTCTCACTAATCCCCGGGATTATCACAGCTCTCTAAAGCGGCTCTTAAAAACCCTGTGAAAATAGGACTCCAAGTGGGTGTGTGAGAAGTGGGGACTGAAGCAATAAGGCTGCCTGCGCCTATGGAATTCATATAATCACAGCCTGTTACCCCAAAAAGTTGCTGAAAAATCTGCTTTTGCACCAGCTGATCCCAGACAATATTGGCTCTCTGAGATAAAACAAGATTGAATCTGGTTCATTCATTTGCTGTGGCACGTCCCAACGGTTGCTATGAGTTATAGCTCATGCTGAGCACACCCATGCGTTGCTCCTGAATGATCTTCCATCATTCAAGTTTTTCACTCTCTTTCCCGAAGTCGCCGTCCATGAGTGAGGGAGTTCTGCAAGGTGATGCACCAGAGGGCTGCTGCGATTCATGCAGGGTGGGCTTGGCACAGGCTGCAGAGACGGGAGGGGAACCGGGAAGCCTTTGCCATGGAGGTGGCATCTGACTATTGTGGGTGGCTGTCTGTTCAGATCTGTAGGGAGGAGAGAGTCTCCTAGGGCTGCTACCCCAGCAGCTCATGTGTGAAAAACAGAGGGTTCCAGCCTGTACTGTCAGTTCAGCACCTTTCATAAGCCTCAAATCCACTTCAGAGAAAAGGAGCCAAGTAATGAACACAGAAGGCGAATGTTTCAATATGTAAAGGAGACAAAAAGTTTATGCAGACAGTATGGCTCTTCCCGTCTTAGCTCTGTTGGCTGCTTATTCCCAAAGGAAAATATAATAATCCCCATGAAAGTCATTTTATTGAGAACAAAATGATAGTAAAACAAAATCTTCAGTAGTTCATGAGATTTTTTTTTTCCTTTTCTCTCATTTAAAAATAAAAAAGATTATGCATGTCTGACATTGACATAAAGTCTGGAGAACTGACCTGTAAAGTAATTAGAAGAGGAATTCACCCTCTTCTCTGCCCCTCTCCCCAACTTTTCCCATCTCAAAGCCAGATCAGATGAAAGGCAAGCTCTGTTTACTTCCTGATCTGTCTAATTTCAGTAACAAGGACCATCCTGACTTCATCTTCCTGCAGCTGCTAGAAGTGAAACTCAAGAGGCTGCCCCAGGCACTGCAGCACCTTCTCAGAACTGCTTGACCTTAATGGATTAGCTTTTCCCTGAGCAGGTGGCAATTTAACAAGAGGAGACAAACTTTTTACACTTAGGAGACCTCTGGTGAATGGCATCAAATATCAGAAGGTTGAAACACAGCAGAGAGACTTATGATGCCTTCCCACCTTAACCCTGTGCCACCTTAACCCCCCTGCTATGCACATAAGTTACAGCTTTCCAGTTAGGATCCTAAGTCCATTTATTAAGGAGCCAAAGTAAAAATGGCCTTATATTCTTAACATGTCGTACCCTCACAAATCCTATTGAATTAAAGGAGAGAAATTGGTCCTTTGATTTCAGTCTGCTTACGTCTGAGTGTCTGAATAGGGTGTTAGGAGTATTACTTTAGGCTCTTCATTTTGCAAGTATGTGCCACAGTAAATACATCATAGTAAAAGCAATAATATCTTTTGCTTTGAAGATGTAATTCTACCAAATAATTCACAGTTTAAACTGGCAGTGCCAAATGCATTGCATTGTATGCTTTCAGTAGGTAGAAAAGTAGAAAAAATAGCTGTTTTATTAAAAAAAGGTATTTTATTGTTTGATTGCTCTTACACACATTGGCCCTAGCAACATACCAGGTTCTACTTTGTTCTAGTGTTTTCCACTGTCTACTATGATCTGTTTGTTTAAGGATTCATCATAATAATTACAAGTCAAAACTGTCAAACAGATGTCCAAGATCTGATAGCAGGGTGTCAGATACCATATCAAAACCTAAAGACAGAGATACCTCTACTTAGGCTTCTTTACGCTAAGTCTGCATTTCCAGAGGAGCTCAGCACCTGCAGCTCCCACCACGATGCCTTAGACGATCAGATTGTGTATGTTTTGAAACAGAACAGTGCTGCGTGTTACTAGATTTTCCAATCAGCAGCTAAGAAATGTGAGATTGGTTTTTACCACAATATGAAGGAACATTTCAAGGAGACAGGCAAGATGGTAAAAAAGAGCAAGAAAAATACAGTGATAAAATGTCTTATTTGTTATAAGAAAACCTGCTGCCTTCTAAATAGTTTGTTCTTCTCAACAATCAGTAGGAATATTATGTAAATATGCATATACATATGTTTATATATTTATTTTTCTATATGCATTTGTGTATAGTGAGATAGATATATAGATATATATATATACACACACACACGTGTGTATGTATGTGTGTGTGCATATATATAACTCACACATAGTGCTACCAGACATTTATTTACCAGGTATTTATTTCTGGGCTCCAGTAGTTTATGCATCTCTTTATCAGTAGAATATGTTTTGTGTATTTTAAAGTTGTCATGTCAGATGATTTCAGTGGAAAGTACTGACATACTGTTACCCTGTATTCACTTAAAACCTGCAGTCATTCAAGATGAAGGACGTTATCCCTCTAAAAAAATAACATCCTGAGAAGCATTGCTTCTGGGATCACATTCATGTGTTTGTCCAGTGACATCCAACTTTTCTGAACATATCTGGCTCTGTATTGTCCTGTCCCTAAAGAGCTGTATAGCCATATACCATTCATGAATATTAAAAGCACAATTATACTTTTCAACCCAGCATAGTTCATCTGTCTTTCCAGATATGTATGTCAGCTATTTTAACTGAAGCTGTCTCCCTGACTAGTACCTCACGTACTCATATAGTATTTGCATGGCTTTCTGAATACATCAAAATTGTAAAGCTCCATGTCCTACATGCACATTTCTGAAGTTTTTTAGTAAGGGTGAATTCCCCGGGGCCTGCACAAAGCACAAGTAGAAGCAACTGGCAGAAAGAGAGATCAGCAAAGATGAGATCAGTGGATTTCTCCCCCAGTTTGGTGGGAGCCCCTTAGTCAGCACTTGCTGATATTGTGGCCATGCTGGTTTTGTGGGCAGCGATGCATAGCTTTGCAGGTATGCCCACAAAAAAAACCCCTCCTGTCCTCTAGTGGAAGAAAACTACTGTAGAGCTTAGGAATAAAGGCCAGCGGGTTTCAGCAAATGGCTTTTTTTCCCTCTCTGCACAGTGGATCTATGCTTGAGGGCTCCATGCCCTCAGAAACATCCAGTCGGTGCATCTCCTGCCTAACATACTCTGGTTCTTCTTCAGCGATAGATAGTAAAGCTACTACATAGCATAGAATATCACAGATACTGCATGTTGGGGGGAGGGGAACAAAGAAAAAAAACAACTCCCCACACACATACTCAAACAGCAAACAACACGTTTTCTCTTTCAAAATACAGAGAAATTCAAAATATCTTTCCCTGAGTCCAGCCAAATTTGCAACCAAGTAGTAGTTTCCTATAAAATGGGCAAGGGTCAAAATGATGTGTAGTATAACAAAGTCACAAATACCAAGGTTGTTTTGTGTTCAGTCACCCTGAATAGTAACCAAAAATAATCTGTTGAAGTTATCCTGCAGTAAAATACTATTTTAGGAAGGCAAGGAAATATACATAATATATATGCAATTCCAGAATAATTTTACCCACAAATATCCTCGGCACCTATTAAACTGAACATACCTCAGTTATGCCAGACTAAGAAGCAACATTAGAGCTTAACTTATAATCAGTCATTTTGCTTCTATCGTCCAAAATGTAAAATCAGGCAAATTGTCACGCCTTGAGAATTTTCAAGGGCTAATCCCCAAGACATATATGATGTGAACCAGTAATTTATTTTTATTAATTTTAAACATGCAGTGATTGGAAAGAGGGAGACGTTACATGAGCATAGTAAAGGAAGAAGCATTCAATCTAACACCCAGCACATATCTTTCAACTGCATCAGAAATCTCATATATGTTCTAGCAAGACAGATTTAGGGAAATCCTGGAAAATTTTGACACTCCCTTAGGTTTCAGGGCCTATAAACTAATTAATGGATGGCATCATCTCTACAATACAATAGGTAGATTTTTTATTTGTGGCAGATATAATAATGATAGTTTCTTCCATTAACTTTTAGTAATAATCTTTATTTAATAATTAATACAAGTATAATTTAATACAGTACAAATTAAAAGTATTCTTCATTTCTCTAATGTTTCAGAAAGCCCTGTCAGAGGACGAACGATAGTAATTGCTTACAAAATACATACATTAGCCAGATTATATGTAGACATTTGCTTTGCAATACCTAAGGGCCTGCTCCTGCTGCCGACAGTTTACAACACAGTTTGCTATTCTGAATAGCAAGCTTTTGATTTGTCAAAAGAAGCCAGTCAAATTTAGCCTGTATCCTTGCATATTATAGCCTAAAACATGTGCAATTATTTTTTTTGAACACTGAACTTCTTGCTAACCATTGGTCAGATTTCACCCAGCAATCCTTCAACAGTCACCATTTCAATTATGGTATCAGTCTTACGGAATAAAATAATAGCTCAATCTTCCATAGTTAGATAAACAGTAAGACTTTTCCCATGAAGAGCTAGACAGACACTTGCCACCAGCAAAAGCTCTGTCAACTAACACGTCACTTAATAGACAAAGTGGGGCAGATGTATTCCCTGAGTATATCCACCATAGTATTACATGTCATGGTCTTGTGGTATTTACATTAGCATTGCAGATGAGTCATTCTTCTGCTGTGAGATTGCTGCGTCTATTAGAGGTCATCCCTAGGCCAAAATGAAGCTTTGACCTTCAACCAAAGCCTTCAGTTAAGGCAAATGCCTGTGACAATAAACAGTAAAGCCGTTCTGACATGATTAGTTAATAAGGGCTATATACCTTTCCTTAAACTATGGTTTGGTACTTAACTCAGCTTCTAAAATCATCATGTAATAGCAGTTATGCTTTCAGTTTATGACGTTGGTAGAGGAAGGATAGAATAATTTCATATGGCCAAATCTTAGCATAAAGAAAATTAAACATTGTTTTACATTCATTCCAGAAGTTAAAAGGGAAAATATTAGTACTTTTGCCATCTTATTTAAAATTCTCATTGTTCTATCTTATAAAGTAGTCTCAAGAATATGGTGTATGACTACATCTATAATATAAGTATGGGTCTTCCACTGCAAGTGATTACTTGCTGTCTTTAAAAGGGCTAATTATTACAGCGTGTGTATAGTGGAATATTTGTTTTTCCACGTAACCATTGGAGACCATGGCATTTTCAGTTCAGATGCTTCCTACCCACAGATAGTATCTTAGTTTTGGCTGGCTTTTCAATTAAAAAACAGGAAAGGAGTGGCAAAGAGCACTGAATTTTTAATAAAACAATAACAGCTTTTCATCTTCCTTACTCAACAGTTGCAAAAGATTGAAACATCAAAGAAGTATAGGAAAAAGATGAAGAGTGTCTAGCAGAAAAAAAAAAAAAAAAAAAAATTTATCTTAGCTTGCCCCTTAACAGNTTAACAGGTGTTCTGTTTTCCAGCTTCAGACCCAAATCTGCAAGTGGTCACTGAGATGCAGATTGGGCACGAGAATAGAGGACCTTCTGGAGAAAGACCATTTATCCATGGGTGTAAACTTCTTGGGCCCTTTGGATCTCAGCCCACAGGTTTTCCACAGTTCTCGCATTTCTGTAACTCTTGCTGTTTGGAGCAAAGGACAAAATTACAGAAAAGACGGGGAACATAATATAAAAAAGTATCAGTTCTGAAATGGAAAAGAGATTGGTTATTATGGGGGAATTTTTTTGAGGACACGTGACTGCATTATGTAAACTTCAAATGCTGCAAAACCGGCTACTCAAATAAGGGTCTGTGGGGAAAAGGCCTGGCTTGGGGAAAAAATCAGAGAGCAGGTAAAAGCTTTATGAAAGAAACCTCTCTCTTCACCTTGGGAAAGATGCTTATTGTGACATGAGCTGGCGTTTGGAGCTCCTGCCCATTACACCATACTTGCGCACCTGTCCTGTTGGA
>VYZV01021882.1:61723-95109 GCA_013401275.1 Pandion haliaetus | reverse complement strand
TAAAATAAAAAAAAGCCGTTTACTTGATGTTGCTAAGGATCTTGGTCCCAGGCCTAATGAATTTAGGAAAATACCTCTTTTGATTACTGTGGATGCAATTGCAGGGCCTATATGCCCTATGGATCAAACTTGTGGATAGAATTCTGTGAGCTTGAAAACCAAAGCTTTCTCCTGGAATTTTTAATCCTAGAGATCTTTACTTGTGTCGGCAAGAAGCTGAGTATTTTTATAAGGGACTAGGTCTTCAGATGTTGCAAAAGACACCTAGCTGAATTTCAGAGCTAGAGATTTTACAAAACTTGATTATTTGATATTTCTCCAAAGTAAACACAAACATTAAAGGACTTGTCATTGGCATGTGTATGAGACCTTAAAGTACTACATCTAAAAATACTGTCTTCTACAAACCTTAGGATGTTTTTAGTTGCTCGACATGTTTAGAGAGCTACGATACTCATTGTGGTTTTTTTATTTTATTTTATTCTGCTATTTCTGGAAAATATTCAAATAAATTTAAGATTGTCTACCTCCCAAAATTCCCTCCAAATTTCCAATTGGCTGTAATATGCAGCTTTACTTCCTATCCTAAACTACCATATAACGGTATGCCATGCCCTGTTGAACAGCTGCTGAGCTTGTCCTTGTCTCTACTGACAGAAGACATATTCTGTACTATATCTGTTCTGCAGGGTGCTGATCACACCTTCAGATGAAGACGTAGGGATCAAGTTTCTCATTGCCAAAACTTCAGCTGGGAAATTTATACTGCCTAAAGATCTGGTTTTCTTTATTGCATCTAGCATTTTATTTGGAAAGCTTTGGGGGAAAAAAAATCATAGAGAACCGGTCACCATGTCAATGGACTGAAACACCTTTAAGACTCTTTTCCACCCTCTTTTTAAAAACATTTCTCCGTTGATTTAAATTCAACTTGTCTAAGGCTTCTGAGCACACACTGAAACTTCCTTTAAAGAGATTTTGCTTGCCTTGGGTTTCTCAAACTCTCCACTCCATCTCTGACTCATTCCATGTGGGAGTATTTGCAAAATTCTTTGGCTCACCCGGTCTGTGATTGACATCATCATTGTTTCCTTGCTATTTTTATCCACCTTGTCAGGACTAGTAAGTACAGTGCAGCGTGTCGATTCCGAGTCAATTTTTCATCAATGTTATGCAGCTTGCAGGTTTTAGTGATGTCTTTAAAGCTGCTTAGTTGATTTTTATGTGGAAGCTTAAATAAATGCTGTTTGCATTAGGACTGGTAAATCTGAAATATTTCTGTTCCTCATTCTTTGCCACCTCACCAGCAGTAAGGTGCTTTGCAGAATTTTAGCCAGTGCCTACATATCATTTATACTTATTTATGTATTGGTAGTCTGATGATTCGTCATAGAAGAGGGAGGGTGGCAGGGAATTTGTGAGAAAAGAAAAGGATGGAATAATAAAACTGTACCTTGCCACAGTTTTCATGTATAGCCTTCAGCAAATCACTCAGTCTTCCATCTCTGCAGCCCATGTCCGTAGCTGGAGATTCAGCACACATTTCTCTGTGACTTGCAGAGCTCAGTTCATGCCTGATATAGAGGTGGAACAAGAGCAAAGTTCAAACAAATCCTGAGGGAGAACCTGAAAAGTGGGGTTAACCTCTATTCTGTTGCTGTCATCAAAAAGGGACCTGTAAATATATAGGTTATTATGTTTAATTAACTCCTGAAGGCTCCAGGCACTATGGCCCACATCCAGCTTCCACCTCCGCCAGCTTTGAAGTGCTGGAGGAAGCGTGTCCTATGGTACCATAATCAATTTATTCTCACAAGGTGAGAAGACTTTAATGAAGTAAAGGATGATCAGTGGAGGTTTGCCAGCATGCTTGGCTTTACTTCACAAATGTTCTCATTGCTGGCATTAAATCAAGCCAAAGGATCCACTTATCCACCCAAATCCTCCTTACTCGTGGTGGGAGGTGGAAGAAGATGGTAGAATGAGCAGCAAAGAACAGAGCTACTCTCAGACCCTGTGGGATCTGATGCATGGACTAGCCTAAAACAGCTCAGCAACCACTTGCTGAAATTTCTGCTCGGGCAGCTGGTTGGTGTGGTCAGATAGCCTCAATCAGCTGCTGATTGCTACTTCAGCTCTGTTCCCTGCTCATATGTGGAGGACTTCCTATTAGACAGTTTTATGTTCTTGGCACGAGAACCAAATGCTGGAGCAAATCTCTTCCAACTGATCACACTACACTTAACAACTTCCGCTTCTTGATTACTGAGGAAATTATTAGAAGAAGGAAGTGTGTAGATCTTTCATCGTGCCTGCCTTAACTTAAGGGAGGTCAGGAATGGTAAGGGGAGGAGAGGTTTGAGCAGTCATTTAACTTTCTTAAAAGCTCTTATTCCACTATTTTCTCTATCTCGCTTATTGTCTGCTACCTAATTACTTCCATATCAAGTTCTTTAACTCAGCATGCAACCTCCCACAGGCTTTTAAAACTTCGTACAAGTCTGCATCTGGAAGCTGCAGTTGTGAGACCTTGTTTTCTCCTTTCACAAACATGGAGTATGTCACTTTCAAAAACCGATGCATTACTGCTAAGACTTTCATCCACACTTGATGTATTCTACTCTTGTCCCCCTGATGTTAATGAAACCGCACAGCATGCTCAGGTTCACTACAAACATGAGTCTTTTCTGAAGCTGGTCCCTGATGTACTCGTTTGTGATCCTCAGTAAAACATTTGAAACTACAACAACTGGAAAGGGTTTAGGTAATTTCAGGTACTTATTATTGTGACTTTGGTATTTGTAGTACATGAAGTGAGAATCAGGTTAAAAAATATCGTTCGATATGGAATGAAGAAAGCCCTCAACAAAAGTAGTGAAAATGCCTTACTCATACCTGCAATACAACATGGTGTTTCTGTTCTTTGGAGCAGATTTCTGAGGCAGAGAAATACAAGTTTCAGTTACTATATTTTATCTCATACAAAAGAATGAATCAGAAAAATGTGTGGAGAGTGGAAGTTTCTGTTGCTGTGAAAATTACAGTGACTTTGAAACTGCACATAATGGGAAGAAATTCTCTTTGATGAGGACTCAGTCAGTCTCTTACGTGGTGCTGAATTTAGACATCATAATGGTGAAAGAAGCAAATACAGAAACAGTTAGAATCAGTGCCCACTTCTAATAGAGTTAATATGTCAGATAACAGCATCTATTGGGCAAAATAAATAGGGCTTAGAAACATATTTTAAAATACATTTCTCTTCAGCTTCCAGTGCCTTTGACTTCAATTTGTCTATGTAGGCAAAGGCTCTGTTTCCTGAAGGCTCTTTAAGATATCAGAGCCTAATCTTGTATGTGCAGTTTTGTGCTCAGTATTCAATTGGGGCAACAGCAGGAGATCTCATATTTGGAGGTTAAAACAATCTTTACACATGCAAATCAAGTAGTTTGATAGCTAAATGCCAACAACTGTATTTGTAACTGATGACACCTACATTCCTTTAGGCTAAGACGGATAGGTCAAGCCTTTAGGCTATGATTTTCAAAAGCTTGGGGATTTATATGCATAATTCCCAGTAGCAGAAAAGTAACTGGGCACCCAGATCCTATAGCCAACTTCAAAGACGTTAGCTGTTCCCAAAATCCACTCAACCTCTTCCTTACTCTACCAGTGCAGAGAATGAGTGGACACCTTTTGGAAATAATTCCTCTGAGAAAATAAGCATTTTAACTAAACAGTGTGCTTAGATGAATGAAGCAGGCTGGCCAGCAAAAGAGGCAAAAGTTGTTCTCTGATCTTAAAGTAAGGAAAAAGCCTGATCCTGAGGAAGAAGAAATGACAGGATAAGTCTGACGGAGTTCTTTCCAACTCCTACATACAAACTAAGTACAATGATCTGCCTCAGGGCCCTAGAGGACTTCCAGTAGTTTCAGGGAGAATATATCTTCTGTTTCTTTTCTCCACAGCGAAGTTTTCCAATAGCATAGGTAATGCTTTATCAATGAGGGTTTTTTTCCTGACTATTGGCTATTGCAATATTCCATTTTATTTCATATTTTCTATGCCATGTAATTTGGGCCTTGTACATAGTGTTAATACATGCAATAATTATAATTCTCCTTGACTGCATCATATTTAAAGGTGTAAGCTTCTCAATCCATCTCCTTGAGGCAGATTACCCTGGAGACAACCCGCACATTACAGATGGAGCTACTCTGATCCCATTAACTGAACAGTGAGGAGAGCATTTGAATCACAGACTCCAGAGCCTAGTGAAACCCTGATCTCATTAAAAGCAAAGCTGGCAAGACTGTACCATTGGGGTGCCACTTTGGGTGTGCCTTTGAACTTAGGGCTGCATCCAAGGGGTAAGTGTTGAGTGGAGATGGGACTGAGACATCAGGATGAGGTCCCTTACACCACATCCACCTGTGCCTGTGAACTTCTGATCTTTCTTACCAGACACCTCTCAGCATTTTCTGAAGGTGCCAGGGGGCTCAAACCACCAAAGTGAGGCACAGAAGGAAAATAAAAGACCAGACAACTTAAAACCAAGTGGATTAATTAAATAATCTCTATATTTACCAGTGATAATTCTACAGTAAAATGCCTTTGGGGTTAGAAATTTTATAGGGATTTTAATTCCTTAATTTGGAAGGTTTGGAGCCCTGAGGATTGTTACTTTTTTTTGTTTTTTTTTAAGTGATTCTGTGCAATTGTCATGGTGCAGGCTTTGTCTTTTGGGCTGTTTGCTGTCAATACAAACATCTGTCAAGGACAAACTGTAAGACAGTCCCACTACCATATTACATCACGTAGTTCATTGATTTTTGTAGTGTTTAATGGTCTAGAGGTGCACACACTCATCTGGAGAATTAGGAAATCTGGATTATATTTGCTGCTTTACCAACAAACCCTCCCTTTTCCATAACTAAGATAAGAGACTTGTTTACCATACTTTGCAATTTGTTGTGTGATCTACTGCTATGGGGAACAATACTCTGTGCAAGAATTAAGTACTGAGTATTAGTAGGTTCACGTGTTAATTCTGAATGTGGGTAAATACATTCCACCTATACATTAAGTAACACTAATTCTGAAGATTAACAGAAAAATAAAAACAATAGAGGTCTCCCTTACCCTTTGCCTCCCTTCTTCTTTGTCCCAAATGATCTCTTTAAAAAAATAACTCCTGCTGGAAATTTTACATCTTTATCATCAGGAAACACGAGCTGATATATTTTCCTTTTTCTCTTCCCTTTCTTTTCCCATTCACAGCTTCGCGGCCCCCCCCCTTTTTTTTTTTACTGTACATGTGAGAAATGAGGGCCTACTATCCTACTTGACTGGTAGACTCTTCCAAAGTGTGGCTTACTGGAACTGTAACACAACTATGACAGATACAGAGGCACAAAACTCCTCATTGTCTTGCAAGGGACATGGAAAGGTTCATGTTGAAAATATCAGTGAATCAGCTGTTTAAGTAGATGTGTAAGCTGTGTTCAAACTCCAGATGGACGTTTTTGTATGGAAAAAACAGCAGCAAGGTTAAAGACACAGTTGCATTGCAAGTGTATCATGAGCCTGGGGAAGTTCAGTTTTTCCTTGTTATGATATCCCTGCTAGTTGTCCTCTCAAACAAGGTTTGAGTCTTCCAGCACAACAGAGGTAAATCACAAATCCTACAAAAAATCAACCAGTTTTTCATTCCTCTTCTTTTTGGATAAAAATGCAGAGATCTTTCTACACCAAAAGGGAGCAGGGACATGGCATATTTTTTGCTTTTGGGCACCTTTAGGGAAGGAAAAAAGCAAAGGCAAACTAAACGTCTAAACTAAATGAGAGTTAAATTTACCTTAGGGAAAAAGGGAATCAGAAGCTAGAAACAATATTTGCTCTAAGCAGTGATGTGCTACAGATAAGACTGTTTTGTCCCAGTCTCTGATAAGTCCTCTGTCCTTGAGTGCTCCCGCAGAAGGGAAGGAGGAAAAATCAGCCAAATAAGTAACATCTCCTGCTGTTTAAGTCATAAAAATTTTGCATAGCCAAGGTGAGGTGAAAGCACTGTTCAGAAAGCTGGATGGCAATATCATGTTGCTGTGAAGGGGGAGTATCTTTTTTATTTATCTATACTAAGTTATCATATATTCTTGTAAGAATAGGTCAGATGGGATCTGGGTGGGGAAATGGCTCCTTTCCGGAGCAAGCTCCTGAACCTGCTCAGGGGAGCAGGACAGCCATGGGGCAGATGGGAGCTGGCTGCTCCAGAGGTGACGGGAAGGCTTTCCCAGGAGATTGGGCAGGTTTAGCTACTGGACAGTGAGTCACTGCTACCCAAACATAGACACTGCAAGGACAGAGTGGGCAAGACCAGAGTTGGATTTAAACCTTTTCTTTTTTTTTTTTTTTTAAATCACTTATCTATTTAGCATATCTGTTTTTAAAAGCTTCTAGTTTTTATGAAAATAAAGTTCTGAATTTATTTTTCTGTCTTCTTCAAGTATCTCATTCAAAGAATAGGCAGAGCAACCTCAGCTGCAGCTAAGTTGTGTTTCTCTCACAGTTGCACTTTCCTGGAAATAGATAGGTACTTTTTCCTTAAAAATATACTCTCCTTTGGCAGGAACAACACAGTATTACTGTACAATGAAGGTTAGAGCTAGCAGACCCTACAGAACATGTGATTATGCCTGTATACTTTAAAAATACCTGCCATTTGATTAAATCCAGTTCATTGCAGGGGCAAAAATTATTCTTATGGAGAAGTATTTTGAAAAAGGCAGGGATAAGTCATTGCTCACAGCAATGTTTTAGCCTTTATCCAGAGAGTCAATGTGTGTGGTAGAGATCTGAGGCAAAGAGAACATCTCAAATTTCCCTCTACTTTGGTTGCAAAATTTTAGAAAGAGGCTGCCTAGATCCACGCTTAGCACGTCAGGAACCCTGGGATGTCCGTATCTGCATAATGGGTTGTTTTATTCATTTTTGTCAGGGAAGTACTACAGAGCTGGATGAGAACCATATATTACACTGCTCCTCCCCATATCCCAGGCAGTCTTTCAGTTTAGAGACAGTCCCAGTGTCTTCCCTGAGGTCTTCAGAGGCCACAGAGAAGAGCTGCTGTGGAGCTGACACCTTCTGTGCGTGGCAGGCTTGAGTTTTGTGGAAAGAGGCTATTTCCCTTTATGTAGCAGATCGAACAATGCAGGCCAATAATAACATGCATCCATTGTACAGCATGAAAGAGGCTTCTCTGCAAAGAGTATTGTTTGTTTTCCTTTGTGTCTTCTCAGCTGCCAAATGCAGACTTCTGCCCCTTCTCTCTCATCACCAGCTCCCACTCAGTGTGCCTCCTTAGCACACTCTGTGATGGTGACACACACTCCATTGAACCCTGCTGGAGTCTGAAATTCCCCAGCATGAGACAAATAAACAGCCTTTTTTCCCTTTTTTTGCTTTTTTGTCTAACTTCCCAGACTGACATGCTGTAAAGTAAAATAAACAAGAATTTTGAAACCTATGTTGATCAACACTGGTGTGGTATGCAGAAATTATGTTGTGAAACAAATGCTTTGAATTAGGACAAATGCAAAGGCTTAGGGCTGATTAATAGCTACTACAGTCAAAGACTTCTGAGATATTTTTTTTAGCGCTGTGGGCCAGGGTAGGATTTCAAACATATTAATTAGCAATAGTGTGAATGTTTGTTGCTGAACCACTAAGCAAAGGAAAGTAAGTGCTAGAACAAGCCAAGAAATACTTCTGGATACTCTGTCACAAAGAATTCAAAGCAGGAGTACTACTGTCAGCCTCTAGATTAATCAGTCTGTAGGAGTGGGTAACTTTGAAGATAGGGAGGAATGAAAACCTCATAGACTAAGGATAGATTTCACTTGCTAGTCATGTGCCAATATTTGATTGATGGATTGATTCAGTTTGACTGATGAAAAGCTCTATCAGCCTTATGCTGCATCAAGATACAAACATGTCCAATCAGGTAAAAATGCTAATCTGCACAAAATAATCAACCTAGAGGTGTATGAATAGGATCCCTACAGCTGCTGGGAGAATCCCTCACTGTACAAATAATAATTTCCTCTTTGAGGCTGTAAATTTTTGCATATATATTTGAGAAATACAGGTATTTTTTTTATCAAACTATCCATTAGGAATGAGTTGGATAGCTATCCTTTTTACCTCCTTCTTGGACTGGAATTCCATACAATGAAGACAGACATAACAATAGAAACTTGTTGAGCCTCTGTTATCATCTCTTCACATGCAATTACTTGTAGGTGAGGAATTGGCTGCCATTCAGAAAAATCACCTGCCCTCATGAGCTGGTAACTAACTGTCTGTTTATCTGACAAAAATCTGGCAATTATGAAGGAAAAGGTCTCCTGTCATCTCATTTATTGAAAGGGAGAAGTGCTCAGCTACCTCAGTGGCTGCAGGAGTAAGATGGGATGCCAGGTGGTTAAGGGAAATCCATGCTAGTCCTATATGCAAGGCGAAAGGCAAGATCCTGAAAGCCTTAAAAGATTCAGATGAATGCTCAGAAATGTGGAGAAAATTCAGGTAAATGAGTGTATATGCTTATTTCATTTCTTTTGGCTCCATTTATCTTTTCTCCTGAAGTATGGGCTAATGGCATAAATGTTCTTTGAGAAACTGTTGTGTTACACGCTTCACAGCATCTATAAAGAGGTGAACTATAAACCAGAGCCTTTACAAAGCTGGTGAAAAATGATAAGCTTAAGCAACTGGGTTACAGTGAGGGAGCAGCACTGATCACACTTCCTCGCTTTACCTTATATGCGCCAAAAGACTGGGACAAAAGAGCCCAGATTGCAAGAGTACTGAAACATGCTCTGGCCAAGAGAAGTAGAAGAGCATACTTGTCCAATATATTGAGACCCACCACTATAGACTTGAAAGTATTTGCCAAGGGACAGTTATTAGGCTTCTTGTTTCCCTAACGTTGACACCACCAAGGAGCTTCTCCATCTGATTTGTCTCCAGGGTGGAGCAGAAACAGATATTTAGATGTCCTCTGGAATTTCCTGAGCTCTAATTCAGGGCAGGAGATCCATGCTGGGGAGGGAAAAAAACGCCTGTGAAACTGCTCTGCAAGGCAGTCACGGCTGGGGAAATATCTTCNCCCCCAGTAGAAGAGAGTCCAGGAACAAAGGTACTGCCTGTTTCAAACCAAGGGTAGTGAGAGAGGCAGAAATTACTGAAGATGCATCCAGAAATTGTATTGTTAAAGCTCCATCTCCTGGAGTCATGCAATTATGCAAAACATTCATGGCTTCATGGTTTATTCTTCTAACACATTTCCTTATCATGGTTGAAAAGACAAGTTGGAAAGGGGAACAGAAGGCTGTAAAGCACAGAGCAAGTGAAGGGAACTTTAGGGTTCGTTGGCTAGTTGGTTTTCAATTTGGGTAAGGGGGTAGGGAATTCAGGAATGCTTTTCCTCAGCTGTAGTGAGAGGTTCCTCTAGAGGACTTCTGCAGCAAGCACTAGCAGCAACTCTGATGATGTCTACAGCTGTTCCATTGCTACTGTGATATCATTTTGCTTCATACCAGTACCGTGTGAATGATTAGGATGTTCAGAGATGTTCCAAAGCCAGCAGAGCCCCATGGCACAAGACTGAACTGTACTGTATGAAACGGTTTTAAAAGCTGAGCAACTACTGCCTGAGAATCCACCTCTTCACTTCTGGTCCCTTCTGGAAACCAGAAGTCAAGGCCTTTTAAACCACAACCTGCTTGTGGAAAACTTCCGCCATGCAGCGTACAAGTCCGTCCCCACCAGTGTGGTGCTCTCACACGGGACAGACCTTCTGGTTCTAAGTCCCAAGCGCTGCAGATGCATTTTGCATCATGTAACACCACACCTGTCAGGAAAGTGGAAGACAACCTGTGATTACTCCAATGCTTAAAGATCATGTTGGGTCTCTGTAAGTAAGGACATCAAAGTGGTAATGAAATCATAAGTGTTACTTGAGGAAGTTACAATTTCATCAGAACACCAGAGGTTTCTCGTATTCTCCATTTTAATTGGTATGCGCCATACAGCTGGCTGATGGCTGTTGGTTTCTTAAAGCTTTCCTTTATAAATAAATGACACGCTGCATTTTTTTATTGTGAAAACTACTAATTTACTAATAATAATACTAATTTACTAATAATTTACTAATTCTAATACTTTCTTCCATGAATCTTTGAGCTGGTGCTGCAATTACTAACTAGACTGATTTTTCCAGTAACAAATTGCAATCAAGATGCAAGAAATTAGAGTCCTAATCAGTTCCCCCCACACACACCTTTCCTCCACTGTTTTTGAAGTCTGATTGCAAATACAGTGTTTTGCTTTCTATGCTATAAAAGCATTTTTAAAAGTTCAAATATACTTAATCCATAAAACTAATTTATGGCTGTGCAAGTAGGAGAAACAAAGGTTACCAATTAATGGCCTGAGTTATTTAAAAATGACTGAGGTAGGCACTTTTCCTTCTGATTTTTGATGACTTTTCACATGCAAATGTTGGCCTACATTGTACATGAACTTACAAAAAGTAGACTCATGCAGGTATGGAAATCCTTGCTCAGTACCATAAAGAGAAATTTAATGTGCACTCTGACTAAACTGTAATGCTGTGGTAGTGTAAAGTACATCTGTTATGCATGTGCATTACTCTAAGCACATGAATGGCTTAGAAAAGTCTTGAGAAAAATTCTGGGCCTAGTAAAGTAAATGCCAAAAATTCCCATTGACTTTGGAAGAGGAACAGGTTTCCACTGCCTTATAATGTTTAATTACTGGCACTACCAATGTTAGATAGACCAAGAGCTGTTTTATTTAATCAATAGTGTTACTTCAGCCACCTGAAGTGGTAGTTTGTTTCTTTTTACTTCTTTAAACAGAGTTACTTTTCCCCTGTGATACCTATTAAATATATTGTTCATTTATGGGACCCAATTTAGTAAAACACCTACATGTGTGTTTAATATCAAAGTCCACTGAAGCCCATTTACTGAATAGCAGTCAACTCTTTTTTTTTTTTTTTTATTAGGTACATACCTGTAATTTGGCTGGATTATGGCCTTACCTATCATAACAGTGATAGTGCTTAGCAATGTCTTTATTTGACTATATTTTCTTGATGATCACTGAAATTTGTCTGAATAGTCTGATTCTACTGAGATGTTACAGAAGAATCATCTTGGGGAGCACACATTTCTGAAAAAAACTCTAAGGGAGGGTAGTGGTGGGAGCTCTGTGTCATCTGTTCACTTCTGCAGGCTGTTTTATTTATAGAAGCAGGATAGTTACACTGAAGAGTAGTCAATAGGGCATGTCGTGACATGGGAAAATAAATGCCTACTAACAGGTTTTCCTAGACGCACTCAAGAAGAACTTCTGTGGTCCCAGAGAGTGGATTAAGCCCACCCTAAGCATGACATTTTATGTGAATAATATTGAAGACTTTAGCCTTGATCTGTTAATACGAGCTTGATTTTATTCATGCAAATATTACTGGTTTATTAGGTACACTTAACTCTAGATCACAGCCCAGGAAAGGGAGGGGGAAAGGGGTGAAGAACTACTCCTTATTCACAGCTTTAAAGGAAGTCTTTAAGGCATTATGTTGAGGGTGGTGAAATTACCTGTTCCCCAAAAGGTTCAGTGCAGACTAGCTGAGCTTTTTTAATCAGTTGAAATGATTGTTTATTTTCTTTTTTTCCTTTTTTTCTTTCTTTCTTTCTTTCTGTCTCTCCTCCTTCTTTTTCTCTTTCTTTTTCTTTCTTCCTTTTTCCAGTTCTTTCCTTTTTCTTTCTTTTTTTTTCTTTCTTTCTCTCTCAGTTTTTTTTTTCCTTCTACACCCTACTAAAAAAAATCTCAAAATATTCTGGATGGACTGAAGCTTCACAAGGAGAATAATAGTCATAATAACTATCATACAGTTAGAGAGGAAAAGAGGCATGCTGGGTATATCTGTCTCCCTATAGATGCTGTTCCATTTTTATTCAAGTGGAAATTGCAAGAGTTGTGTAGATGGGTCCTCTGAAGATCCCTGAATCAAGCCAATTTTAATTAATCTTATCAATCATTTCAGAATAATCAAATTAATGAAAAAAATGTGGTTGACTCTCTGATTCCAGCAGCAGCTACATTTTATCATATGAAAAAATGGCTTTTCCCTTTGTATTTTAAATGACTGAAATTTGAAAAATAGATTTGTTAACTTCATAAAGGGCAGTAAATGTTATTACAAAAGTGGTTGGTTAACTTGTCACTGTTCTGTTCTGAGGCTTGGAGTAACACCCGCAATGGGATTATTGATATAAATAGCATCTTTTTAGGAGGAGGAAGGCAACATGTTCCTTTGCAGTGGTTCATTTATTAAAACCTCAAGTAATCTTCACCCTTTCAAAAGAAGGGAGCTCCCTGAAAATAAAGGGTATATTAATGAGAGGTATATAACTCATCGAGCTTGGAGATATTATATCACTCTTTAGGATATAACTATGGATTTTTGATGGAGTCAGGTGTATGATGAAGAGCCCTGGTAGCTGTGTGGTACTCTGCAAAAGCAATGGGAGTACCTAGCCCATCTGCTAACTGCAATTTAATAGCTTGACTTCTGGCACATTGCTGGCAGAAAGTGACAAGCACTGCTTTATACGCTGAGCAATGTGCACTCTACACTAGTTCCATTTTATTTAGATAGTAAACTCCTTGGGGCAAGGTATCTTTCTGTGCTGTGTTTGCCAAGTACATTGTACGGTGGGGTTCTGGTTTGTGACTAGATGTTTTTATACTGTGCAGAGATGCTCAGGCCAGTAGCACCTGAGCTCCTGGCACCTGAGCTCCTGCTGGGAGCAGAGCCAGCCCAGCTCCAGCAGCGTAGTGCTGTGCTTGCACCACTGAAAAAGCAACAGCCTTTCACATGTCTCTGACAAGTTTGGTGGTGTGCCATGCCGGTGTCACCATGCTGCTTTGGGATCCACGTTGGTGGAGCTGTATGGCACGGAGCTGTGCCACACGGATGTGCCAGCTTGGGTCTCCACTAGCTCAGGCACCTTTGTGCCGTGGCTCATAGTCCAGGACAGAATGGCACTTAACCTCCAAGGCACCACAATAATGCTTGTAATAAATACAGCCCTGCAGATACTTTGTGATTTGGACCCCAAGCAAGTCTGCACAAGCAGGTCCTTCTGCCAACTCCTGCAAATCATCCCAGATCTCCTGCCTCTTTGGGACTTGGCTCCACTATGTGCCTGATCCTGCTAAACTCTTATGTGTGGAAGTAGCACCAGGGATTTCACTAGACCAGCTCACCTACCCAATCTTTTCTAACTAGATTATGGTGCTCTCTTGATTGTAGGCCTGAGCACTCTGTGCTTTACAGGGTGTTGCTCAAATTGGTTTCAGTGGGATTGAAGGGCTTTCAGAAGTTGTTTCCATAGGAATTTGCCCCATTTTTTTAGGTGCTTTAAGATCTACTGTGGTCATAGGAATTTATTGATGCCTTGCAGATCCAGGGAGGGCTGGTTCCCCTCTCTGACCTTGTGTTTCAGCATTGACCTGCATTTTTGCAGTGGCACATTCTGGATTTCAATCCTCTGTCTCTACGGTGAGGGTGCTTCCTTCCATCTGAGCATTTCACCAGAAAGCAACTTACCATGACGCCATTAAGTATCACTCTGCTCCAAGCCCTTGGGCGGTGAGATTGCAGTGTACCGTGTGGGGAAAGGACTTCTTCCTCTGCTTCATCCCCTACCAATCTGCTCGTGCTGGAGCCAGGACCTGTCCCTGGGGGACATCACCATGTGCACTATTGCACATACTGCTGTAGTGCAAGATCCCAGAGGGCTTTCAGCATATTTTCTCCTTCTCTTAATTAGTTGGGTATTTCAGTTTTCTTTTAGAGAGTGAATTGTTGCACATTGTCAACATGGGGGTGGGGGGAGAGAATTTCAAAGTAAAGGGATACTCAGAGGGTTAAACACCACTGACTTTTATCATAACAGGGAATATCATAGGCCTGATCTTTAAAAGCATTGAAGTCATCCAAGATATTAATGCATAGAGCTGTAATATGTCATCATGGATCACCTGTTTTTCTGCTCAGCATTTTTGTCCGGACCTTGCATCTCATCCTTGGTTTGGGAACATCTGGCAGTTTGCGCAATGCAGTAATGACAGGTGACAGTGAAGTGTCTTTCTTGATTCTAAGTGCTGATGTCAATATTATGATGTGCTAATACTACAGCAACACTCACAGCATTAGTCTTGTGTCCTACTCTTTTTCTTAATGTTTTAAGACTTAATGTTTTGCCATCTCTGGTTCTTACCACTCACATTATCTTTCTATGTGTTCCCTTAGAGCCAGGAGGCTGCTACCTGTACTGCTCCCAAATGAGAAAAGGAGAAGGGAGAGGCTGGAGACAGGCATACGCCCCTTTGCTCTGCATGGCTGTGCAGCTGTGTGAATTGTGAGCTGCCAACAGGTTGTAGAAAGAAAGCGGGAGAGGGAAGAGGGCCATGCTAGGGTCCTGTGTCACAGGGGACTTGGGCGGAAAAGAGGGTCCAAGTACCTCTGGTATCACCTTGCTAATATCCTTTCCAGTGACGGATGCAAGACCTCAGTATCTAAGTTGAACTATTTTTTCTTTTGTAAAGAACTCTAATATAGCTTAGAAATGGAGTGTCCCACAAATATCAAACAAAAGTAAAATAAATATTTTTACCATTTCAAATCATCCTAATTGAATGTGAAGGCTGTGTATAGAACTGTAATTCTGTCCAGAGGCTGCTTGTCAAGTCATGTTTTTATTGTAATTACCTGATTTGTTCAGCTTTAATCGTATTTACTTTTGAAGGTCAGCTGTCCTGCTCTGAAATGGTTAGTGAAGGCTGTGAGAATACACAACACCCATAGGGAGAAAAGCAAAGAGCACATAAGCTCTTTCAATTTGGGCTTCACAGCAGATGTAGTATTTCCCTTTACTTCTTAGCAGTGCATATTTCTTCACCAATACTATTTAATATTTGTTCCATAATAACTCTTATAAGTGCTGCTTGTGACTGGGCTCCAGTGCACACTGTGATGTATATGTCCATCATCAGCATCAACCCATACCTCAGAGACCTTGTAATATAAAGAGGCAAAACAAAGCACTAGAAAAACAGTATCACTCTCTTCATAACACCCATGTATCAGTGAAGGCACAGAATTTTGTGTTTTAGCCTCCCAACTTCATAATTGGAGAGCTGTCAATTCTCTCTGTGTCACAGGAGTGTGTAGGTGAACAAATTATGTTCCATCGTCCTGTCGTGGTGAGACATGTACAGAAAAATTCTTAGTCTCTCTGCCCCAAAATAATTTCTATAGATTGGAAGAAGACCAATAAGCCTTAAAAGGGCACTTAGAAGCAATGAAATATACAGTATGGGTTTCCAAAGTTGCTCCAAGATTTTTTCATTTGTTTACAGTTTGATAATGATATGAAGGTACGTCTCTGAAAGAGCACATTTGTTTTTTGATGAAGAAAATAAACCTGTTTCCCTGGGAAGAAGAGCAGTATTAATATTATGCCTCCACCTCAAAAATAGTTTCAGGTTTAGAGCTAAACTTTGAGGCTCAAATCATTGGCACTGGCATGCCCTGCAAGGCAGATCTTTATGATTCAAATTCCACGTTATGAAGGAGAAAGAGCAGCTTCAATCTTTCTTTTTACAATAAAACTTAAAAAAAAAAAAAAAGGCCAGTTCATTATTTTCTTTGTTCAGCAATCCTCAGTTTAGTTTATCAGTTTAGTTCTCAGCTTAGTTTCTAAACATTGGGCAAGCAATGGAAGACCACAACTGAGAGGAGGGCTCAGTGGTGCCCGACTCATGGGTTTTTCCATGCAATGGCCATTTTGTGCCAGCCTGCTGATTAACTGTGCTACAGTGTAAATCCATCAGAGGAAAATCCCCAAATAACAAAATAACCTAACATATAAAAAGAGCAGTAGACTTAAATACATTTAATTATTTTTAAAGTCCTTGTGTTCCTTACAATTTGAAAGGAACGTTAATATATTCATAAGCACTAACCTTAAGTCAGTGCTGCGTGCTCAAGCATAAATTCTATTATCAGTGGATCTACTGCAATTCTCAGAAGAGGGAAAGTTGCTGAGTACTAACATCGTTGGCGGCTTCTTGTTGAATATAAGCACTTTTCTAGAGCTCACCTAAAGGGAAAGGCTTTTGTAACTCTTTTCTCACCTTCATCTTCTGGATTACCCTTTCCCATATCCTAACCATATTGAATAGCTGCTTTTAAGTTAAAACTTCTAAAAAAGTTAGATTTCTATACTAAATTTATCTTCAAAGTCTGATGACAATAATTTTCCCAAGTAAGTAATCTACACTGCTTTGGTTTTGTAGTGGGCTTTTTTTGCCTCTAAAATCTGTTGGATTAGAATAAAATTTCTAGCTGGCCATTCAGCTCATGTAGCTGGACACTGTGCTACTCAGTGGTATAGTGGCAGAGAAAGAAATGGAAAAACTCGCCCATTTGTTCTTCCAAAGTGGGCAACATGAGACTAATCAGTCTCATACATGTCTTAGAAACAGCTACATTAAATTTCCCTGTGTTTACCTATGACTGCACTACTCAGGAGAGTGGTCGTTTCTGGAAGCTTAAAACATGCTACTATAGTTTCGCCATTTCTGGGCTTGCATCAGCCTCGTGGACCCTCTGTTCAAGGAGATATGTTTCCAGTTTCTTTTCTAATAAGATTCTTAGAGGACTGGAATAAGGATTTTGTACATTGTCAATTTGCATTAGCAAAGCTGGGCAGAGGAAGTGACACCACACCCACTTATGCAAAGCATATTATATATTCATAGGCACACCTTAATGGCATCAAAGCATAATCCAAAGAAATGAGAGGAAGTGTGGAACAGAGAGAATTAGATCCATCACAGGGCTTATCCTGGTTCCCCCAGGTCCTGACAGTAACTCCCTGGAGCATCTCAAGGTCTATCAGCACAGCGGTTCCTGCAGCACACGCCTCCCCACCTACTGTTGGCTCAAAATGTGACTAAAACAGCCCTAAAGGAGGCAGTAACAAGGTAAACCATGTAAATAAGGATACAGCGATTCATCTCAGCTGTGGTCTCTTCCTGCATGTGCAAAATGTACCCTGCTGAACCACTGGACTCTTTCACCTTCCATTTGTTGTACACGTCAAAGGACTATTTACACAAAATGGAGACCAAGCCTGGGCTATTCTATTAACTGGAGTATCAAGGGGCTGCATATGGAACTCCTTTGCTTAGTGGCATTTTATCATCAGCCCAAGGTATACAGGAACATGGTAACAGTAAGTGATTCCATAGTAGAGAGAGCTAATCTCTAGGAATAAGGGCTTTTCCTTTCACCACTATGAGATAGTAATGCTGGAACTACACTTAAAAAAATTAAAAATCTTCTATTTAGAACCAAGGTACCTATTTTTTCAGTAAAATCCCTTTTTTAAATTTGACCTGTATCCAGTAATAGTGCAAATAGTCACAGTGCTGCCAACACTCCACTTTCTGACGGACACAATTTCATCCCAAAATCTGACCCAATCTACACTTTTACATGTGAATAAAGAGGGGCTTTCTTCATGTGAACTGTTCCACAGTTCATCCATCTTCAACTCTAACTGCTTTTTTAGAAAGGATACTATGCAATGAAAAGCTCAGATATGGGATTATGGGGTTAAATCAGGCAAGCTCTTAAAAAAAAAATAAAATTCTATTGTAGACAATTCCACACTTTGTTATCTTCCTTTCAAATTGTAACCTTATATTCTGTTTTCAAACTTGGAACTCTTTGTTATATTGTATGTTTAACAGTTTCAGATTGTACCATGTCTCCTCCCTCATTTAGAAAGCTTTTGTTCGCTGCTTCATCACTATCTGCATGTAGAGACAGGCAGTCATAGTCTGTAGGCTACAGTAATAATAGCACACTAGATAATATCGCCAAATCAGCTACATACTACAAACACATCTGAAATTTTCCATGCTTCAGTTCTCTTAGGAGGCTAGGTAATATTACGAGTATTAGGAAACTCTTCTTTGTTACAATGGGATCTAGTTATGCCAAGAAAAAAATGCTTTGCATGGAGAACTTGACACATCAAATATAAAAAAAGGTACCAGGAGGGGTAAAAAAAGTGGGAGCAGAAGATAGAAAAGGCAACATGAAATTAGGCCAAAAAAAAAAAAAGGAGAATTAAGTACATAGTCATACTGCTGATCACTTCAGAAGGCAGGATTTCACCAAACCCTGGCTTTGGTAGGTCCAGGATTTCTGCCAGAAACTCCCCTGACTTGACTTTTAAGATAGTTGTCTTAGCATTTGTGTGGCATATGGGATAGGGAGAGGTGGAGTGTCTTTTAAAAGTGAGGGGTAACCAGTGGCTAATGATGCAGTCATTTGCCTTCTCAGCTTATGTTTTTAAGAGGCTCTTACTAATCGTGGCTGGTTTTTTTAAAGGTGTGAGCTAACTGCTTTGCATAAAGTAAGAATGGAACCAAATCAGAACACAGATTCATAGGAAGTTCACAAGAGCTGAAATTTTGGAGACCTCAAGTCATATATATATTTATTGAAGGCAAAGTCAGGCAGGCCACTAGAAATCTGAGCCTCATTTCTTAGTCATCCTAGGACCTTGCAATCCACTTGCATTGCCCTGTATCAAGTTCAATTACTTGTGTTTGATCTTCAAAAAAAAGACGTAAGGTCTTGATTTGAAGATCCTCCAAGATGGTGCTTTGTTGTGGCAATTTACCCCTCCCCACCACTACTGTTAAAGATGTGCACCTTATTTTCTATCTGAATGGGTCTAGTTTCAGCCTTTTGCCATGGCTATGATTTTTTTCCCTCTTAAGTAGTCCTTTAGTACCAAACATTTCTCCACCACCTGTCATCAAATCACATCCCATCGTTCTGATCAGCTAAAGAGATTGTTCTCACTAAATACCTCAATTTTGCACTCAGATAATTTTTGTGGTGCTTTCTGCACTTTTTCCAGTATTTGTGTGCTTTTTTTTTAATAAATAAACATGGCCATGACAACTCTAGGTGTATCTACACCCACTTGCCAAGGCCATATGTAAATGTGAGACCACTTTCCCATTCACATTCACTGATCCCTTTACTTACACAAGGATGGCAAGAGTTCCTTCAGCCTTTCAGTTGTTCTAGAAGTTTACTGAGAGCTATTTGTCTCATGTTCTATTTCAGTTCCATTGTTTCCAGGCTATGGGCTTCCCCTATTCTCACCCTGGTTTTGTCATGAGCTTTATTTTTCTTCTTAGATAAGACTAATTAGCTGTATTCAAAACAGTTCATTTGAATAAGCTTAGCTACAACTGATCCAGATCACTTTGTGTGCCTGCCTCCGCGATGTCTCAGTCACCTAGAATGTTCCACAGCTGCAATTCATTATTTCCCAATCACTGATTCCCAGCACTGAAAATGCTGAACAATACTGGCCCAGCATTGATCCTTACGGTAACCTCCCACCACTAGGACACAACTACTCAACAGCAACTCAGCATTGACCATTGACCACTGACGACTGCAATTTTGAGAGCTGTCATTTGGCCAATTTTTAATCCATTTAACATGTTCTTTATTGATGTTGCATAGCATTGACTCTGTAATGAGAATATTTTGCACCACTGATTCAAAGGTCTTGCAAAAGTCCATTATATTTACAGAACATCCCGTCAATCAAACCTCAAAACTGAGAAGTGAAATCATTGTTTTCCCCCCAAATTTAAGAGATGCTTATTTTCTAGGAGCTGGTTTTGCTATTCTATTAGCAATGAAGGAGGCTGTTAATATACCTCATCATCATCAAACAGAAGGATATCATTCCCTGTATTTCCAAATGCACAGACAGAAACATTTATTGAACATTTCTGTCCTTTTTGCATCCTGAATAATACTGCCACCTCCCATCTACTGTGTTTTGTTGCCAGCTTGATGGGAGAAACCTTCTCAACATCGCCAGACATGCTTTTCTTTCTGATGTTTTTAGCCATCAAGCTTCATATTATGTGACTTCTATTTTGGATCATCCAATATCTACTTGTCCTTTATTCTAACATATGTTTGCCTTATTTGTAATGACAAACTTAGTACAGTTTTTCCTCCTTCTCTTGCATCAAACCACAATTTCTGGCCACAGATTTTTTCAGAGAATTCCAAATTTTCATTCATATGTTACATTCTAGATTTTGTTTAGGATTTCACCAGCTTTTTCCTCCTTTAAATCATGGTGTATTTGTGCACATATATGCATCATTATCATCAATCATTGTCAATGTGAGAGTTAGTGGCATGATAAACCAAATCTCTTCCAGTTGTCTCTTACTTAATCTTGTTACTTGATTGACTGAATATTGGAAAAATTGATATGACAAGAGACCCTAAAATATGGAGTGTGCAGTTAAAATGACAATCCCACAGAAGACAGTCATTGAGGATGTATGAGAGGAAAAAGAGTGAATGTGTATGAAGTGGGCAAGAGACACAGAGGAATTAACAGAACTGATGACCATTGTGGCTCTTGCTTGCTGTTGTGAAGAGGGAACTTTGAAGGTCTATTGGTTCTCCCCCAGATCCTACTCTTACCTTTGTAAATGGCTAGTCTCCACAAAATTTCCTTTAGAAAAGTGATTTTTTTTTTTCCTTGTTTGCTTTCAAGCTGAGCCTTCAGTTCATAAGGAGCCTTGATTAATAATGAATTTCCCAGATACGACTTCTTTGTGTCTGACTTTTTCTGAAAATCCCATTCATGTGAATTATCTTGACTAGGACTATACAAATAAATGAGCTCTTCACTTATTGAAGCTCGCTTTCCTGCTAGAATCCTTTGTGTTGTTCTCCCCCTGTCAGAGATACAGTCCCCTGCCCTAAGCCTGTATTCCTTTGTGAATGGGGCAGTCAGTACTTTTCCTTAAATTATTAATAAACCTCATGCCTGTTCTGATTTCACTTTCTAGGATCTCTTCATGGTCATCTGCGTTAGTATACTAGAGATAAAGCAAGAGCAAACCTGCTACCTTATCCCTTTCTGGAGTACAAGTCACTTCTATTTTTTTCACAGTAACATGTTAAGTAAGCATGTAAAATGTCAACTAAACATGGTAGACATCCCATCTTCAAGCCAAAACTTGTTTTCCTCCTAATCAAGTGCTTTAAAAATCAGGTAAGAAAACATACAATTGGCACTAGTCTCACATCTCTTGATCTCTTGTGCCCCTTCTAGGTCTGACCAGTATGTGTTCATTAGATGTCTGTAATTCTATTTATCTTTGGCCTTCACCACCCTTTCTTTTGTATGCAACAACTGAAGAAACTCTTGTGCACCCTCCTAGCTGACTTCCTGTGGTACCAGAATGTGGAATGATTCTACCTAATAATCTCATTTCATCATATAACTATGCTTTGGACTGAGGCTACCCTACATTCAATGTAATAAAATTGGGTTCACTGATCCTTAGACAACCACTGGTAGTTCCAGTCAGAAAGGAATTAATTTTTATGTTATAATGAAGTCTAATAAGTCTATATATTTGAATTATAGTTCAAAACAAAAGCATTTGGAAATATTTGTAATGAACATCCTTTGACTACAATGGGACCAAGATTTTTTTCTATGACCAACTTTTCTGTTTCCATTTGGAAATGCTGAAGAATGGATAATCCATCAGTACTGTCTACACAGTTCAAGAACCATTGTCAGAACATATAAAAAAATGTCTGAAAAGTGAAGGCCTAACACAATGCACATTCATATCAATAACAGCGCATTTTTCTACAGAAGTCATGGACTTTGGATCAGATTTCATCACAAAGGAAATGATAAAATGCTTGAGAACTCAACTCCCGTTCTGTTAAATTAAATGAAATTGCTCTAGATCAAAGGAAAGCCCAAATAGTTAGTATGGAGAAACAATAGGATTGTGCATTCTTAAAGAAAATGGAAAATAGTAATCATATTCAGAAGAAAAATGCAATAAAGAAAACAATTTGACGTAATATTCTGTTGGCAAAAAAAGATATCTCATTTTCAATTTAATATTAAAAAATCACTCACATTAATTCTCTTCGGTTTTCCAATATACATGTATGAGCTGCAGATTGAGCTGTGCAATTCATCATAAGTGTTATTTGCCAACATAATGTCCAGACTACTGACTCTGACAAGAGGGAACAACTTACTTGATACTTTACATCCTTCATATTCTCAGTTCCTTACTCCCTATGTAAGTTACAGTGTAGTAGTGTTACTTAGTTAATTTTTTTTTTAAAATTAAAAGCTGTGTAAAACTATTGATAGTGCCTGCCAGCGTCTTCTACAAGCAATAGTGGAAAGAGTATCTGAAGTCCAAAGTGAGGGAATAGCATAGACTTGAGGTAATGCAAATATGTGTTACACTGTGGATGAATGTCAGTCCATGAAATATGTATACTACTTGCTTTTCATCAGTTAATTTCACTTCTTTATTCAAGTAGTTCAGTTCTTAGTATCGTGTGAAGAGATAGGTCAGAAAAATGGAAATATCACTTTGAAACAGATCATACAAACATGTCAGGAATGCTTCAGGTAGACCTGATCCTCTGCCCAAATGGAAGAACATGGACAAAATGATCTCTTCATCAACTACAGCTGTCCAGGATGCCTTTTATTTTTCATGCAGGATCCGGATTCGCATAATCCTAACTCAAGTCCTGACTGTGCTGTCTGTATACTTGTAGATTTTGGGGAAAACTTGAATAGAACAGGTATATTAAAAGCACACCCTGCAGAGTGCCGAGATCCAGTTTCACTGACACTCCTGCATGTTGCCGTAATGCAAACATGTATCATCTTTCATAATAGTAATGGGTAACTCAACACAGACTGCATTGGAAGAAAACTGCTTGCTGCTTGTTTTCTTTTCGACTTTCACTGTGTATTTGCTCTTCCACAGCCTGGCTGCCTCATATGTACCTTCCCTGTGTGTCCTTTAGGTTAACGTGATTGCATACATTGATGGAAATTTGGCTGTGATACTGTAGGTGAACAAAAGCAATTTTTTTTTTTTAAAGTATTTTCACTGAAGTGGGAAAGATATTCAAGGTTACAATTTTGGTGTAGAATAATGCGCATCGAGATTTCACACTTCACAGAATGCAAAGTATAGGGCTGGCTTTGGGGGTTGTTTTCCACTCTAGTGCAGTCTCTGTTTGGCAGAACCATGGTTTGAACTCAGCTCTCCCCTATCATAGGCAATCTTGTAGCAACCCAAATATTGGCCTGATGCAGTAAATACCACAAATATAGCACTTAATCGGGCTACAAAAATCTGTTCAGTCAAGAAGGAAGACATTTTCTAGACAGAGGCAAAAAAGGCAGTTTCATGCACGGCAAAATGACACAGGCCCCACTGCCTGTTTTCACCTGTGCCTCTGTGGAAAGCCATGATGGCTGCAGCTGTCCACTGAGAAGCAGCAGCCAAATTTATGGAGGGACACTGTGATCTGATCCATCCGCCTGCTTTTCTTGCCCAGGTGCAGGTTTTCCTTTCTTACAGACACAGTGATTGTTCCTACCCCTCACTTCTGGATCAATAAAACTAATTTTCTGCCTACTCTACTGAGGAGTCTTGAGCTGGGTCTGCCACCAGCTTAGCTCTTACCACTTCAAAACCGTTATGAATAGATGGGCATACAACCCAGGCTGCAGCCTGAATAGCAATTTGCCTCGTTTGTTCTTTTTTTAGAAATAAATACCAAAGAGATTTTTTTCTGTCCCTGTTTGCACCATATGCTGGCTTCTCATACACAAAGCAATTCACTGGAAATAGAACTTGTCTTTTTTCTTTTTTCTTTTTTTTTTTTTTTTTTTTTTTTAAGTACTTTCATTCTTTACATTAATCAGAAGTTAATCAGAGTAAGTGGGAGTGTCCCACATTCCCAGAATAGCCCCAGAAAGCATTCAGTAAGCAAGAGCTACAGTGGTATTCTCCGAAAGGTTGCCACTACAAGGGAACATTTCCTTCTGCTAACTCTTTTTTTGTTTTTTTTTTTAACCAGATTGTTTCTGAAGTCATCCTAGGCAGCCAATACTATATGAGAGAAAAATGAAAAGCTCAAAATCATTGTAGTAATACCAAAATAGGCCAATTGTCACGTTACATAATGAAGTGGGAGAGGAAGGAAATGAAGATAGCATTGGATGAAATTAATGTAGCTGCAGCCCACTGTAGTCAGAGTAATTTGTCTGCCCTCATCTTTTGTATGATCTAAAAGGGAGAGGGTGTCTTATTTTTTTTAATGGACCCACCTGCAAGCAATTGTGAAGGAGCTAAGTAGACTCAGCAACAACGGTCTAGAAAAGAAGTAAATGTTGTTTGGTTTTGGGAGGAAATGAAATAACCAAACGTTTCAGAATTTAAGACACTCAGAATTCATAAACACAGCACTCTTACCATGCATTTGCTAGGACGCCAAAACCCAAAGGGCTAGTTCTCCATGAGACTACTGAAGAGGGGTATATGGAAATATTAACTTTAGCCTCAGCATAAGTGATCACCTCCAGCATCCCCCAAGTCAGTGGGAAAACACAGCTTCTTACAGAGGTTGATTCAGAACAGGGTTTTTTCTGCCTGCTGTGATTCACATCCCCAGGCATCCTGTGTCTCTCCACTTGTGGCATGTCCCCCACTAGATTATCGCTGGTGACTATCACTCCATCTTCAACTGCTGCAGAAATTAATCATGATGAACCTCACACAAACCTTCCAGTTTATTAACAAAACCACTCCTAACTTTTAAAAAGAACAAATAATAAAATCAGGTAGGAACTAAAAGCAACAGCCACCAAGGCCCAAATTTAGGAACAAAAGTTATCTCCTGGTCAAACCTGCAAGCCTGTAAGAGGCTGAAATACCCTGCTTCTCTAACAGAGATCCCTGGCTGTTCAGGCAACTGGTCTCTGCTATGTCATTTTCTCATAGTGAAGTCATCTTGTGATCCACAAGCTAGGCAATTATCTCGGGTCTTGCCTGCAATGTATGAGTACACTTACCCAGCCCTCCACCACATATTAACATAGAAGGAGGGGGGAGGTGAGAGGGGGAAGGGGAGGAGTTGATTAATTCTTCCCATTAGCTGTCGGACATTACTCCTTTTACACCTCCAACTGAAATAATTTCAACCTCCATGGAGTGGTTTACTGCATCAACCCATCCTTAAGGACTACAGTAATCATGTTGTTCTTTAGTAACATGGAATTTTCACCTTTCCTCCACTGTCTTGTAATACAGGACTACGTAAAGCCATAAATGCTGGAGAGTGTTTAAGGCTATGAAACTCCTCATGGTGCAGCATTAGGTGTCTAACTCTTAGTTAAATAATTAAACGTCTCTTTTCCTCCCTCAACATACTGGTCACCTCTGAACATTTCTTGTTGATTGTCCCTTGCCCTCCTTGTTGCAAAACAATGATGTGACTTTCAGAATCAGTAATCCCACTGGTGGAACAGAACTGTTCAACTACTTGTGTTCTCTTTGCAGATATGGCCACCTTGGCTTGGCCAAATCCCCCTAGGATAGAGCTGTCACATAGTGTAGGGCCAAGACTTATTTTCTAAAGTGCAAAAGGAGAGAGAGAATGGGATAGAAAGGAATGATAATGACCACTTAATTTCCTATCAAAGAAGATAGATTATAAATGGTAATGTTTCTTGGACCTTTGCAAATGCACCACTTTGTAAGAGTCTGAATGTAAACTGATATGAGGATATACAAACTATTACAAAAAGTTGTGCTGTTTGGCTTGCTTGTTCAATGAGGTCACATTTTGTTCTTCAAGGAGAGAAATTTAGTTGTTTGCCTTGGAGATTATTCATGTTACTCTGAAATGTGAAAATTACAAATAATGTCACAAAATACTCTTATCTGGGTTTTGTAAATATTAGACTGCTTGTCCTCAGAGCACTTGTGACTTATCCAAACAATTATGCACATATAAACACTTCTTAGAAGGAAGTATAGAAATAGTTTTTTGATTCTCAGCACTGCTGACAATTTAAATATCACCCTGCAATAGCACTCATCAGCACAGGTATCACATCTCTTTGCCCATTTTAATCAATAATAATTCAGCTAAACAAGTAAGTCATGCATCAGTTGGGTATGACCACACTGAAACTAAATGTGGAGAAAAATAGAAGTTATTCAACTGTAATATGTTATGGGTAACTCTAGTTTTTATAATCATGTTCTATCCAGCCAGCAAATCAACTTTTCTCCAAATGAGACCTTATTCATAACACTGCATTGTCAATAGATTGTTCTGTTGTGCTGCTGAGATAAAAAGCATGAATTTTTTTGTACCAAATTTAGTATCCAAACACGATAAATACAATAACTGACCAAACAACTTGCAGGTGAAGTATTCTATGAATTGCAACTCTGCGTGCGAATTGTCAGGTAATGAAATGTTTTTCTTTCATATACAACCTGTTGGAAATACTCTGATGTTTTAAAAATCATTCTTAGTCTGCATTTGCTCAAGATTAGTTCATTGCAAATGAACTAAATTAGAATGGATTTTGTTGGACTTCTTTGGCTCATATTTCATGTTTCTGTACAGTAACAGGTTGATCCTGAGTTTAGTTATGGTTTATAGTACAGATTTTTATTATTAGAAATGCAGATTTCACTTTTTTTGCAAATTACCTGAACCTTAAAATCTTTCATTTGGGCAAACATTCCTGCCAATAAATCATTCATGAGAGTGATCAGATAAAGTGTACATGAAATATGTATGAACAGAGCTGAAATTAGTTTATTTAAGAGCTGGAATGAGTATTTGTAGACAGCTTTCTGAAGCATTCATCCAGCACTGCTGAAAATGGTATAATTACTGAATAAAAAGAAATGACAAGTGATAACTGTAGGGCTGACAACATACTGGAAGAAAACTATAGAAGATATTACTGGGATGGCAAAACCTGTCATGGAGAAAAAAACCCACCAAACAATTAATTCATTGCATATCCCATGCTGAGAATGTTCCTACTTGTCTGGGCAGACACAAACTTGTGTTTTTAAAAGGGGAGTTAAAATCGGAAGGAAAAACGCATGGTGGAGTCGTCATAAATGCCAGTAATTCAAAATGAGGAGATGGAAGATTGTTTGATAGAATTGTGAATTACCAGGGTGTGTTCCAAAGCAGATTTATTCAGTCATTGGGTCTTTATACTCTACAGCAGCACTGATTTCACATTCAACTTGTTCGCTCTTGTTTTGGGGAAAAAAAAAAAAAAAGACTGGTTTATATATTTATATTACTTATATATTTCCACCCTGGATTTGTCATACTCCTCCTTTGAAAAAAAGAGCAACTGGTGATTTTGTGACGCTTCAAAGCATTTTACAGACATTAACTAGTTAAATTTCACAACACTGCTCTGAGGCAGAAAATTAACTATTAAAATTCCCATTTGTTGGATAAGGAAACTTAGGGACAAAGGTTAAGTGATTTACTGAGGCCACAGGAAACAGCATAAGTGGTGGAGTAAGGTGTTCTTCCAACCTATTCCTGCGGCTGGTAACATACTAGGGTACAGGACAAAGTTGTAAAATTTCACACTGTTCATCCATAGTCTAGCTTTTTACTCCTTCCCCTTTCCACCCAGATAAAAAATATTTTCAGTGAAGCACTATTCCGTATAAACTACTGGGATTTCTATTTCAACTTTTTGCTGCAAACAAACCGATTTTTTTACTCTCTTGTTTAAAAGGCTACACTACCATATAGACAAGCTAGTCTTCCTCTCAGGAATATAAAGTGCCAGTGGATACCAAAAACATGGCCACTACTGAAGTGTCCAAGAGCCACACTAACACAGACCATGAATGATGGCTCCACACCTCCGCTGGAGCCTATGGAATAATGTAGACCAAGTTGTAAGTCAAACCAGATGGCTTTTTTCAAATGCAAAATGTCATTCCATTGAAAACAGCTTCTGAAACAAAATTAGTTTGAGAACTTTTTTCCTAATTTTTTAGATTGGAAATTTTGAAATCAGATTAAATTTCTGTTTTCTGACTGAAATGTTTACTTATGGACTTAAAAGAACAATATTAATATATTAAATCAGATCTTTTCCCCTTCTTTCTTCCTCTTATCTTTGCCAGGATAGCATTAAAATGGATAAGCCCTGGGTTTATTTCTGTTACTCTTATCTTCACCTGTCTCCTTCCTGCCTCTCTTCCTTTTATGTGCTCCTCCATTTAATTTTCAAACCTTCCTTGACTTTGAAAGGCAGAAAGGAAAAGTGAAACAGTGTGAATATGCTACTACATATCCTGAAACACTGAGAAAATGGTGAAAAAATTACAAAGGTGGAGAGAAGACAAAAAGCTGACGTTTCATAAATTAAAGAATGTTTTCAGTTAAAGTGACTTAGAACAACAATTTTTCTTCCAAGCACATCTGAAATGTATCTCTTTTTTTTTCTTGGGTTGTTTTTTTTTTTTTTCTGTATTGAAAATTCCCCTTGAAACTTTTTTGAATGGGAGAAGGTGAAGGCTATTTTGGGCAGCCTTTTCCATAGAGAAACCTGAGATTTTACGTGAATGGGAAAAACTTCACCTTTTGGGGCACTTTTAATATGTTCACTAATGATCACTTTAATTTTTCTGTCTATAATTGTCCTATAGTCTTTATATAAACTTGCTCTAACAGGCCAAGCTTACTTGAAAAATTTCCCTCCCCTTTCTGCATCTTCAGACTACACAGTTTGTGTAAGCAGTGTGCTTTGTTAGACTGTTAAGGCTGCCTATAAGCACAGTTTTCTGAGCAGGAGCTGGAGACAGACCGTAACCTCTTAACTGGATGCAACCTGCACCAAGACAGCTGAACCATTCTGTGAGGCAGCGCCATGCAATAAAGCACAGCAAACGCAAGACTCTACTGGGAGGAGGTTGTAACAGACCTCCTGGCAATCCCCAGAACCTCAGCTGAGCTTGCACATGTTTCAGTAGCGGTCAGGATTGCTCTCACGTAGGCAGGGACTTGTTGGAGCCTGACTTCTCTGAGGATATCTCATGGAGTGCAGAGCCCCTCAGTTGCTTCTCCCATAGCTTCTAAAAGATACTGAATGCCACTCACAACATATCTTTGGTTTGTACTGGATATATGTAGATGTATCAACAGCAAATTAAAAATATGTAGCAGGAAAAATGTTTTCACAGAAAATTCCTTTTTATTTCAGTTAATTTGAAAAGTATATTATTTAATACATTATCACAGCAATAAGACAAAGGGGATATAATGCTTTTGGTACTTGATGGAGCTTTCCTGCCATGTGATTCACAACAATGTATTTTAAATAATAGTAAATTCCTTCAAAAAACTGATTCATTTAGATTATACCACCAACAGAAGAATTACCTGAAGCTCACATGAAGCACTTGCTAATGCATGTGTTGGTTTAATCTAAAGATTTAGGTTAATTTTAAAAGGTAATTGGAACAACTTGCAACATGTGCCAGAAAAATGCAGCAGGCTTCCATCTGTACTCTGCTTCGATCTGATACTATTAGTAGACCTTCGTGTGACCACCCTGACCTATCCAGAACTCCCACTGGCTTTCAAGATTGACAGTAATGCCAGGGAGAAGCTTATGAATCAGGGCAAATCTGCTAAGGCACGTAAACCCCTTTTTCAATAGTGCCTGAAGCATTTAGGTACAGATCTTGGAAGGGATCTTAGCAGCAATAAATTTTCTAAAGACCATGGCCTCAATGCCTAAGTTGCCCAATCTTTGACATAACCTACCCTGCCAGGGGTGTTAAGAGTCTAAATGATAAATGGGCTTAAAGTGCTTTGAGATCCACAGAGAGTGTCACACAAGTATAAACTACAAGTACGTATTTCCTTGACACGCCAAAAGCATGCTAAAATCCTGACTCAGGACTCTACTGAGAAGAGCTTATAACTTATAGAAAATGGACAGTGATTGCAGTAGTAAGGCTGTGTTTTGTTCTCGTTTTTTTTGTTTGTTTGTTTTCTTATAATGCTACAGATGATGGTCTTTCATTGAGCTGCTTTGTGTCCTTATAGGCAAAAAGCCAGCCTAACTCAGTATCGAGGAATTATTATTCCCAGAGCACCGTGGAGTTAGTGCGGTCAGTCAAGAGCAGTAACTGTGCTGCCCAAGCTTTAAAGCAGCTCTGAGTTGTCCTGTAATTGAAGGTCTCTAAGAAGAACCTTATATGGTTTTGACCTGCTGTGAATGCATCTCAAGGGCAGGGTTACTATGCTTTAACTAAACATTTCACTTATGAATGCCTCTGCTGTTATCTAAGTTGTTGATATCATGTTGAAGAGGGAACCCAGGGGAATGAAGCGAGAAGAGAACATGACAAGAATGTGGAAATAATGGTGAGAGATAAAAAGAGTATTAAAACAGAACAGAGAAATCGAATGGCAAGAGATGAAGAGGGATAAAACATGCCTTGGAAGGGGCAAGTCACACAAGGTATGAAGAGGGAGGTTATTTTGGAAAATGCACTGAACCCACCTCCATTTCTATTTACAAGCTGATTCAGCAGTGCCTGTCATTCAGATCATGTCTCAACAGCAAAGGAATTGTTGTGAGAAGCAAATCATAAAACCAACAGGTGCAGAGAACATGCTGATGCTGCTGCTATGTTTGAAAAAAAAAAAAAAAATTACAGGTCTCGCATTTAACATCAACTACAAAAAGTTGAGGTGGAAGAAACTGCTGTAAGAATAAAAGCGATCGAGCAAGCACCTATCCCTACAGTGGTTTGTTGGTGGTTTTTTTCTCAGCACACTTTCCATGCAGGATCTGTGTGTGTGTGTGTGTTGGTGTGTATGTGTGCATTTGCCTTTTGTTTTTTTTTTAAATCTACCTCTCTCCACCCTATTTCTCACTGGTTTCTCTAATGAAAGGTCTACGACTGAAAGATAGAATCTACCTTCTTTCATTATTGTAAATTATATTTTGTGAGCTGCCTAGGGACTTCCTGGCCACAACTGTCCTAATTTTTATTTATTATNTTACATTAATAAAACTGTGAATGCTGTGACTGGAAATGCAGAATGCCTCAGCCCACACGCTCAGGGCAGCAGAGCGTGCCTGCATGTGAGGGAGCGCAGCTAACCTTGCTAACTGGCGCATCTTTAGCCTTTTCTACCGCAAACTGGTACGGATTTTATGTGAGCTGTGCTTCTCCAGCAGCAATAACAACAGTCACCAGGTGCCAAAATAATGCTGCCCCGCGACTCCCCGCCCTTTCGCTGTGCTCCCCAGCAAGCACCCGCACACCCGCATGCCCCTCGGGCAGTGGGCAGAGGACTCTTGGCCGAGCCCGCCAGCCAACTCTAGAGCTAACGTGGTGAGAGGAAACCTCAGAAGAGCTGCAGTTAGCCAACTGCCATATGCCCTGACAAAGCTACCGACAGCAGCGGCGAGCCCAGGGAGTGCTTTTATCATTAGCCCCTCACCCAGCAGTGGAGGAAACTCATTTAGCCCCATGCTGGACTTTCATTAGGAGCGACTTGCATCAGATGGTCAGAGTGTTCTGGCACTGGTGTCGCCTGGTCCGTTGCTGGAGATGTGGCCATATCTCACCCCGGCAGGGTTCCCCAGATTGGAGCGGCTCTTCATCGACAGATGCCAAGACAGCAGCAGTAGCAGTGACAAAGGCAGCTTGGCTTGGTGCTATCTTTTATGCTGGCATGTCGCAGCCCTAAACTTTTCAGAGGTGGCTTTTAACAAACCACTTATTCCTATTAAATCTAAGAGAGAAAGGCGGGGAGTTTGTATGGATGGGGAAAAATAAAGTAAAACAAAATACGTCTGAAATTATCATGTGAAGCTAAAGGAAGCAGCAATGAAGCTGTCACTGGCAATCATTATTTCTAACCTCAGGACTGTAATAAAAAATCAATGAAGCAAGAGATGTCAATATTCTAAAAACAAAGATGTGATACCACCACCAGCCCCTCCCAACATCCTAGCTATTTATGTTAAAAACATACAAAAGTGGAAGCATGCGTGTCAGAACAGAAATATTTTTCTCTTTCCGGAAATATCCCACCATTTTGGGACCACTGTTTGTATTGCTTGCAGGAGAGGATTTTCAAGGAGAGGTGAACCAAACCAGTATTTTTTGACACTGAGCTGTGAGTTCTTTAAAGTCCATAGTGACTCTGTCCAATGTGACTAAAAAAAAAAAAAAACAACAAAAACAAAACATGAAGCAACAACAAAGGCAGCAGAGCACCTTGACTGCTTTCACTGCCTTCTTGCCTGCTTCTCAAACACGGACACTTGGTATTTAAATCCTTCACACTTTTTGCAATAGACTACCTCACTGTGCAGATACTTCCTAAACTGATACGGGCTAACAAAGAAACCCCTAAAAAAGTCTCTTGATTTTATCAGTGTGTTTTAATGAACTGCTGTTTAATAAAAAACAAACACACCCAAAGTAGAAAATGAGCTTTTTTACATCTATCATGTCCCTCCCTTACTTTTCTCATCACCATAGTAGAAGGCTGTCCCACACTGCTTAATGGGTTTGCCTTTGGGGAAGGCAAAATATCAGTAGCTCCCTTTTATAGCTAGGGAACAAAACAGTACAAGAGAGATGAGGTCCTGGCTTCTGGAGTGGTAACTACAGCCCCGACGTACACGCATACGGGTCGATATAGTGTGTGTAAAAGTCAGGTACTGCAGGGCACGGGACGAGGCAGTCGGGAAGCTGAGATGGGAGCTCGGAGGAGAGGGAGCTAGCCTCATGTTAACTAAACCTGGCACCTAACTCTTCCCCACTTCGGGTGGGGATCCACAGCCCAGCAACCTCTCCTGCGACTGCAGCTTTTCATTCCCAAAAGGGAATGATTCACCTTTCCATTAAACCAGTTTTATGCCAGTATAGCCCAACTGCACCCGCCATGCGAACGTGAAAATTCACCCTGGTCCCAAGGGCAGCTCTAATGCCCACGCACCGACTGCAGCTGTGACCAGTGCCTGCAGCAGGGCCGGCTCTTGTCAGGCCCCGCTGACCGAAGAGTATAGTATTTTTAAGTCACGTTTTTTATAGCTTTTCTGTAAAGCAGAAGCCCGTGAGGGCGGACGGCAGGTCAGGCCGGACCGCGGTGCTGGCGACTTAGTGCCAGCAGCCGGGCACCCCCACGGCCGCCTTTCGCAGTCCGTCCTGCCGCTCCTCTCTTCAGAACAGGTGACCCTGAGGAAGCAGCCAGCAGCTTTGCTCAT
>VYZV01021882.1:50398-61142 GCA_013401275.1 Pandion haliaetus | reverse complement strand
GTGGGGTGGGGTGGGTGGGGGGACACACGACGTGGTTCCTGGTTTTAATTGCTTCCATTTGGCCTCTGCCTGGGTTGGGAGCGACAGGGATGTAAGCGAATGTGTCCTGACCACAGGAAGGAACAATGTTAAACATTTTAATTGTACGGGGAGTGAAACAAAGTAAAAGCAGAACAATGAAGACCAAATATAAAGAAAGGAAAGCTAATTAATGGAACATTAACATAAGAATTTAATGCAACCAGGCTGAATCTGGTTTGCAGCATGAAAAGAAGGGAAACAGCTCTATTGTCCTGAAAAGTGAGCGCAACCCAGCACCCGGCGTTTGTACGTGGCATGGCTGCCGTGGCCTTGAGCCGGTTGCTTCCACTGGAAAGATGCTTTTAAGACTCAATGTCTTTAGGAAGCTGTGACCCAATCTATCTAGGCTTGAAATCCATAGAAATGCCAGGCATGCAGTTCAACGTAATCATTAAGCCTCCATAAGCAAAGTGTAGCTGTGGGTATCTTCAAAACTACTCTTTAAATAAAAACACTTGCCATGGACCTAGCTGTGAATTAGGGCATGTTTTGAAAGGGGCCATCCAGTTGCCGGGACACAGTTTTTTGCACATACTGGAGAAATACTTGTTTATTCCTACACCCCAAATGTGGGCATTTCACACAGCTAGAGGGTCAAGTTGCCCATGGCACCGTCTGTAGTCAGTGGAGAGGCAAAAAAGAGGATGCGATGCTAATGCCAAAATTTGCCTTCTGATCCTCTGCCACTGACCCACTGCCCACAGAGGAAGCCCAGGGAGCACACCTGGCTGGTTTAGCTGGTCAGCTTTGGACTGCAGAGCTGCCACAAACAACTAATTTCCCTTCAGGGACCCCTGCTAAGGTCTACCCATGGTAACAGTCACGTTGACGTCCCTCTCTGTGCAACTCCAGTTGATAGCAGATTGAAGTACAAAGCCTGTTAACTAGGAGAAGATTTTTCAGGTGAACTCTTCCGTATTCCAAGAATAATGCCTCTGGCTTTCCAACACTAGCATGAGGCATTACAATGTATGTGCATGAGCAGGAGAGATGGAGGTCAGATTAAGGATCCTTTGCTTATTTGGCCCAAATGCTGCCTCAGCTTGCATGACAGTGCTACAATGAAGTTTTCGTTACATTCCCTGAACTTTAGTCAAGTTTGCAGATCTGTTGATGACACTTACGTAAATGCAAACAAATCAAAGCAGTTTCAGGGGAAAGCATTCACACGCCGTGAGATACATATTTTAACCAGAAACTTGCAGTTCTTAGCAAACTGTGACTGGTTTAGTTAAGTTTCCATAAATCAAAGCAAAATGCAGAGATTCTGAACATCAAAAACATATCAGAATCCCACAGCCAGGTAGACCAACACCTGGCAGCGCTCGCCAAAATTTGCAAAAAGGGATCAAAGAGCCTCACTTGGCATTTAGGACTTAATGTAAATTGTAGTCATCCTAGTGGGGGTTTTGCCATTGCCTTTACTAGGAGACAAAGTCACCCTCACTCTGGGGAGGCAGGAAACAAGACGATAGGGTTTCCTAATATATATTGCCGGCTCTTGAACAAGTAGTCATTTTTTGTGTTGTTTTTTAAAGCAGCTAAGTAGCTAGCCTCATTAAGTAGGTATACAAAGAAGTCAATAAAGCAAGTAATGTTATTGCATAGGGGTTTTTTAATCACTTTAGTATGTATTTATGTTATATATGTACATAGCAAATGCACTGGCAGATTTAAGAAAAAAACTGCTAGTAAACAGTGAGATGGTAAATCACAAGAAAGTGTATCTGGTTAAACTTTTCCAAATTTCATTGTGATGTTTGGACCTAAATGTTTTCCCCTGAATAGTAGGAACTTTTCCTAATGCCACTTCAGCAATAAATGTTAGGTTGTTTCTGCAATTAATGGACCAAAACTTGAAGTCGTAAGTGGTTTGGATGAATCTGACCCATACTTGACTTTTGTCTGACATTAGAACTAGGCCAGGCTTAAACTAACCTTCCCCCCAGTCTACAAAACTTGCAACTTAAAAGCTGACTATCACCAAACTTTATAGAATTTTAAATCCAGAAACATATGTAGTTCTGATTCTTTCAATGTTATCATCCTAATGCACTGTGTCTGGATATGGGATGAATCTTTAAGCATTGAAGACCAATTTCATTAACTTTTTTGTGTCTCCCATCTTGTAGTTTATTGCATCATAAATATCTGCATTGTATAACATTCTATGTAAAACTCAATAAAACTTAATTAAAATAAGCCATTGATCAGGGAAACCAGAGTGAATACAGATGGCCAGATTTTTTTTCTGTTTCTACTGGAAATCTTAATCCACCAAAATTAATGCACTATCACAGAAGGCCTGCATTTGCTCCGCTGCTCTACGGCTTTCAGGCATATCTAAAGGCCATTTTAAGAAATGAGACTAAATTAGACAGCCCTTGTCTTTTCCTTTCCATCATCTGAATGAATGCAGGAGGGTATGCAAAACTATTTGGAATTACAGCCTTGTCAGGAACATTTCTTATGATCCTGTTAGAGGATATGCTCGTGAAAACACCTTTCAGATGGGCAGAGCTTGGAAACCCATTCTTCAGAGGTTTGCCAGCTCCACCTTCCACTGTCCTAGCATCCACAAACTCTCCCCTCAAGGCACCAGTGGAAGATAGTTTCAAGCATCCCTCCCTTCCAAGCGCACTTGAGAAGGTTGCAGAAGGCCAGACCGATTGTCCTGATGGCAGCAGGAGAAAAACCCCTGTGCTTCTCAGAGGAGCTGGGTCTACTGCAGGTGATGGCTGATATAAGAGAAGCTGCTTTTGGGTGCTACTGCTACAGTCTGATGACAGCAGAGGCCAACTGCACATAGAATTTTGATCTTTTTTCTTACCTATTAGAGGAAAAATATCTGTCTGCTAAATCTTATTCTTCCTGGTACAGAAGATCAGACCTGGAAACACATCATGCCAGGATGGCTAGATGACACAACAGATCAATGTGGCAAATGTAAAGAAGATACTCACTGAAGTCCAAATGGGAGCATAGCTGAAATCTGAAGAGCAGTCTATCAATGGTCTCTTCTTGTGCTGGGTTAAAGTTTTTGGGCCCAGATGGTCTCTCGCATGTAAATGTAAAAGTGCCAGAAAAAGTCAAAAGGGAACAAACTTTCTTCCTGGAGCTGGTCATGTGCATAAGCAGTAATTCCAATTGCTCCTGGAGACCCCGTGGGATTAAAACTTTTGTTCTGGACTGAATCAGACACTCACTTTATTCTCCACTGAGGATCATAACGGTTTTCAGGTACAAGTATACCTGGTAGGGCAGAAGGCTTGGCATCACTTCACTGCAGGCAGCCCAGCTCTAATGAGAGGCTCTTCCAGGTCCCACTGGAAGTAAACTGTTTTGGTAGTTGGTTTGCATTTTCCTTAGCATATGCTCTGTACCATAATGTTATCAAGGTCTGAAAAATGCAGCAACAATGGAAGCTGTGGAGTGGCTCTGTGGAGGGTAATAAAATGCCAGCAGTAATAAACAGGCGACATGCTTGGAAGTATTCATCTCTGGCCAATTCTGTTGACACCCAGTAGGACTGACACATGAGCACAGAAGATGAGGGACATAAGCAGGCAAGAGACTAGCCAGTATATCATTAATAGCTGATATATGTGGCATCTTCTCTTAGAAAATAGATGAGCAGAAGAAAGGTACTCAGAAATAGTTATCAACCTTAGAAATGCAAGTAACAGCAGGTAAGCTATAGCAACCTAAATATGCACTAATAGTGGTTAAGCTTGGTTCAAGTCTAGAAAAGGTAGAAAGACTATAGGGAATGTTATGTGCTGGAAAGGTGTCTGTGGTCTTTGAGGTTTTCTGTCAAATGGGCCATTGACCCCTGACCATTAGAAAATGCCTTTCTTTTCTGCAGCCTAGCTCTGCTTCTGAAGCTGATAATAGGCACTGAAGTTACAATATTGAGGAGAAATAAATTTGCAATCTGTTTTACCATCTCACACCTTTTAATGATGGGAAATAAATATAAGGGATGCAGTGAAGGCTAACATATTGTTAATACTTTTTATTAAAATGCCACCTTCATTTTTATGAATTAAATGTAGCAATGAGGCATGTGTGTATGTGTGTCTCTGTATGTGTCTTCACATGACGTATCTATAAATATCTCTTCAAGAAGGACATACTGAATGGGCTTTCCAAGATGCTGAAATAATTCAGTATGGTATCAAGCCCCAAAATGCCAAGTTACGACCACGGATATAGATTCAAACCTTTTTTTTTTTTTAATGCATTAGAAGTGATTTTGCCAGTAAGTATGTTTTCTTTACCGTTTCCTAATAGAATAATTTAATTTGTGTATTTTACAGAAAAATCAGGGTATAACAAAGACCTGCCTTGAATGGTTTTTAATTTATTTTTTTAATTTATCAGCTTCTGGAATTTATTTATAGAGATCTGGAAGGATTTTGAATGCAATGTGGTTTTGTCAGAGCAAATAAAGGTATATCTTAAATGATCTTTGGCCACTAGCATCACCCAAACTTGCTTGTCATTCATGATTCAGAGGAGCTGAATGGATGAACCCTAGGATTCTTCCCAACCTCTTCCTGTCTTCTCTTCATCCTCCATCTTTCCTCTTCCCTCCCAAAAGCCAGCCTTTGCCAGCTTGGGAATGGAAGTATGGTTATGGAAGTACGGACTTGCCATGGTCAACAGCTTGAGCCAAGCATGCAGTCTCAGGACTGCATAGATTTACTGTGAGGTTGAAAGATCTTTAGCTTGCCACACATTAATATGAGCTGGTGTGATACGTGGTTGCACAGAGCTATGCATTTAAAAGGAAATCGTGTCTGCTCCTACAAGAATCAGCAACCATCCTAGGGAAGGGGAACACTTTAATTTCAGGGTACAGGGAAGGCCAGGGTAGGATAGTCATTGCTGATATGGATGCTAGGGTCCTACAGGCTGTGGTCTAATAGTGAACTGTGAGATACCTGAGTGAATTTCTGCTTTCCCAAAAAGCATGAGCAACCAGAATTGCCCATATGTAATTCCTCCAGGACTCCACATGACATCTCAATGGAAATGACCAAGAATTTTCAAAATCCAAAAACTCTTGTCTGCCAAGTACTCAGTATATTAGCGAGGTTTCATGCAGAACTGAAATCCCACTTCTGAGGAAAAAAAAAAAAGACAAAGCCTACAAAATTTGGGGCATAGTTGGAGCTTCTCCATTAGTGTAAAAATGGTAGCATTGGGAGAAATAACCTGGGGGAAAACCAGATGTATAGATAGCATGTAAATTCAGGACATAGCGATGAAAGCATCTCTGCATATTTTTATATGGTTCTAATGAAAAACAATTGCTAATAAGAAGTGACTGGTTAAATTGTGTCAATGACCAGTCCTATTCAGCATGTTCTGCTGAAGCCAGGCACCCTCTGAGGACAGCTGGAGCTCAGCCAGAATGTGATGACCGTGGTCAAGGTCATAGGTCTTCATGTGCCAAGCAATACAGTTTGGTTCCTAATCTTCACAAACTCTCTTTTCCCATGGGGAAGCAAACTGGAATACAGTCAGTTGGCCACATTAGTATTTTTAATCCTTATCTCCTTTTGATATAAAAATAAAGCTACCAGTTATTTTTTGTTTCATTATTAAGCCCTTGGTTTTTACAAGGATTTCAGAACTTGGCCTAGATTAGAAACAAAAATAGTAAGAGCTCTTTTTCACAAGAAATAAGATTTAAAGGTATTAGGGGGCATATGCCCTCCTTTTTAGCAGTCAGCACAGGGAGCTCTTTTTATCTGACCCTGAAAAAAATAAAACACAGTAGCTCGAAACATGGGTTTTTTGTTTCATTTTTGTAAATGCTGTTTGTAGTAATATTCCACTAACACACACACAGAAGAGAGTCCTTTCACAGCCTTTTTCTGGCAAAAATTGGACTTTCTATGAATAGTTGGTATGCAGCCCAGTGCAGGGGGATTGGACCGAATGTTGAGACAGGTGTATTTTTGGCTCAGCCACTGCCCCAGTACGTAATCGTGGTCTCTGCATCAGTTTTGCCTCATACCCTAGCTTGTCTGTTCTATTTAAACAAAAGCTTTGAGTTTTAAGACATGACATCTTACTATATATTTGTAAGTAACCATACCCAAAACAATGGTTTGTACTTGAATCCTTATGCTCCATTAGCATTGAAATAGCAGCCTCTCAATGGTTGCCTCTTCAGAGGAGTTGGGCAGCTTCAACATCGTGCTTTAATCTCAAATTAGGCTTTGTTCGGAGCTGTAGCAGTCAGGAACAAACTATTATGTGTGGGCATGTGAATGCAGGAATAAATGGAAATGGCTGCATCCAGGAGTCTGGAAATCATTATTTTCCTGCCATCACAGGCAGTCACATTGTACAGTTCTTTCCAGAATGAGAGCCTCAGCTTGAAAGGCCACTAGACTCTCCAGATTTTTGCAGAAAACAAAACCTGGCTGATTTTCTGGAGATTTCTGATTGTTGTGATTCCACATCCTGAGCTGGTGCCATGGCTGACTGTTCAGTGGGCTCATCAGTCTCTGACACTGCTGCCAGCCAGTTTCCCTTCCGTTCCTTGGTGCTGGCAACCACATTCTGATAGAAGACTAAATCTCTCTCCTCAGTGACACTGTTTTTTGGAAACAGATGAAGTGCCAGACAACATCAGACCTGCGGCTCAACTACTGTAGCACCTGCTCTCTGGCACTCTGGCATCCAAGTAATTCTCATCGTGGTCTCTAAGTTAGAAGAATTAAATGTTCACGCCCAGCTTTGTGTGGTTTAATCTTTCTTTCAGAAGAAAAGTGCAATAGTTTTGCATATTCTTAATACTGTTCAGAGAAATTTCCTCTTCAAATTCCATGTCTTCTAGGCCTCATTGCTTAGGCACATTTCAATCTGCGATACACTTGTTATCTTGCAGTTCAACCAGGGACTCCCTTCTCCTTGCACTATGAGACACTCCATCTGACTCCTCCCAACCTTTCTCTAGTCTTATGAATGTACACTATGTTCCCTAGTCTAATTTTAAAGGGCAAAGTTTATTTCCTTTTTAGATGTTTGAGGTACCTGAGACCGGTCCTCATGATCCTCTTTAAATATTCTTTAATCCTGCAATATCCTTTTGAAGTATATGACCATATACAGCAACTAAGATCCAGCATTGCTAGTGATTTATATAATGACATTCCATTATTTCCTGTATTGCTGTCCAGTCCATCTCTAATTCACCCTTGCTGGTTTTTATACATAGGTAATGCAAAATAGCAATACTGATCATTGCTTTTCTAGCCATTGTCTAGCTATGCTTTGTGTTGCATATAGTCATTATTAAAGGCAATAAATGAAGCCTAGTGAGTTTCAGAAAGCCCAGTTTAGAACTTGTAGTGTTAGTTTCTGCCGACATGAAGAGTCAGCTTGTCCGCAGACTCAGTTTTTGCTGCACAAGGCTGGATCGTTGCACAGGGAACGCCTCTCTCCTGCTCTTTCTCCTCCCGTGCCTTCTGTGAGCAGGGAAAAAAGGTAACCAAAGAACTCCCCATCCAAGGGAGCACAGAGTCCACTTGACCACAAAAGGCCCTGGAGTTATCCAATACCTCACTTCAGTAAAATATGCCAGGCAAGCCAGTTATATAGGAAGTAGCCTGCCATGTCAGGTCAAGCAACACACCCTCTACAAACGCTTCAGAGATGGGCTTTCTGACATGGTCCGTGGTATAGCTGCAGCATGCATTTGCAAAAAAAAAAAAATTCTTTTCAGATGAGCTGGCCAAGTGACCTGTGGCAATACTTGTCATGGCCAAATTCCCTGGATCTAAACCACATAATATTTTTGCTATCCCTCCCCCATTGGTATCCTGTAGAAAATATGCCTTCTTTTTATGAACTCAGCCAATCATGGCAAATAAGTTCTTTTCCCTTCTCTTTGTCCACTCCCATCTCGTAACGTGGCTGATTCACAAGTAAATAAAGTAAGCCCAGATACGATTGCTACTGGTTCCTGCTCATTCATTCCTAGATTTTTGCATCTTAAAGGGACATTTGCTCACCTTACCTGGACATGAAAAAAGCCATGGAAATTGCCTCCAGTTGACAAAATGCAGCGAAAAAGTGAAAGACCAACAGAAAGACTGGTTTGTCAGTAGGTTGGGAGACAAAAGGTAGCTACATTACTTTTATACTGAAAAAATGTATGTGCTGTCTAAATGGATGGTTTTGCCTGCTCTTGAACTTCCCCAAAATCTTCACACACTCTGCATCCACATGTGAAAGATTCTGCTTGCTTCATATTTGAATTCCTGAGCTTAAACTTTGGTCTTCCGGGACAACTGGGCTCAAGCCCAGGAGCCTGGCATTCTTTCTTCCCATATCCACATAAAAAGCAACTGGGACTCTGGTGCTACGTTGGAGACTCTTAACTGTTCTGCATGCATGGAAAAGTGAGTCCCAGAAGCCAAGCTGATGGAAATAAACTATTCTGCCAACTGTGCACAAGAGTTTAGTGCACAGTCAGCTGTGTGGCATGGGTGCATGCCTGCCTACAGAATGTGAGCTTCAGAGCTGTAGAGCTAGCCAGTAAAAAGGAAGAGTCAAATAAGAAAAGCATTTCAGGCCTCACATTTTTTTCATAATCATAGTGTAGTTGGTTTCTCTAGAGAAATGGAACCGTTTGCCTCTCTCCTCAATGGTTAAAACTACATTTCTTGGGAAAGGCTAATAAACTGAACAATAGAACCCTGGAGCCTGCAGAGATTGGGTCCAGTTTGTACAAAGAGAAAACAAAAAACAAAAAACAACTCAAAAAAAGGCCCTCTTCTTAAACTTGCCACAACAACCTCATGCCTAGAACTGCAGGAGGAGGCCCACACATAGTTCGGCCATTAATTACGATTTTTGCATCCTTTTGGTGGTATTTTTTGATGACAGGAGCAACTGGAGGAAATCAGAAAACAGAGTTGGGGACCATTCTGAGTAATTTCTTGCTTTCCCTGTCTCATCTCAGGGATTGGCAGCCCCTGGATTTATTTCTGCAATTTCCTGAGCATTTTCCATGAAGTGCTGACTTGCAGTCGGCAGTCTGTATCACTTAGAGCGGTAATCAGCATCACAAAGGATCAGATCCTGTAGCTGAATCCAGCCAAGCTGGACTTACAACTTGTCAGCAACAATCCACTGTGAGCAAGGTGACAGAGTACCAAAGATCAGCATGGCTGGATGCTTGGCACGTGTCTCACATTTTTGGGGCACATGTATGACCGTACGTTACATTAATACACTCTGACTTAGTCTTACTGTAAAGAACTATCAGCCTCATTCAATATATTCATTGTGGTTGAGTGCTCACTGGTTATCTGTAGGAGTGCAAATACAGCTGTTTGTTAGACATGAGACATTAATTTAGCTCTCTGTATTGTCAAATGCATTATTAGCTAACTTATAGTAGGAGAATCTTTACCTCCAGTATGTGTGATGAACTTCATTTGAGCCTCTTTTGCACCTATTCCATGCCTGAGCTTGCTCTGGGTAATGGGTAGTGATGTGTGCGAGCCAGAAGGAACTGCTCTTGACTTTCATAAACATACTGAGCTTCCAAGAATAGCAATTAAAAAAAGAAATATGCATTAATTAATTTCTGATTTCTTACTGGTAAATGCAATGTATTTCATGTTGATTACCAAATACACAATGCCCATGAAATCCCACAAAACCATTTTTTCCCCAGTCATGTTTCAGAAAATAAATTTGCTTTAATACTTAGTGTTAGAAACAGCTCAAAATCAGACGTGACAGTCCTAGAAATCCTAAAGCGACAAATCTGAATTTCTCTGAAGGGATTTTATCTCAGTTTCATATTCAGCATTATTTCTCACTGGTTTATTTGGTCCATATAAAAGTATTAATTCATTGCCATGCTTAATATGGAGAGTGATGAGCAGCTGGATCTGAACCAACTTGTCACTGCTGAAAATGACAGGGCCACTTCTTCAACAGTCATTGAAATCCTTAGTTAAACAATGACAGATATATAGCAAACAAGCAGTCAAAGAAAAGCATGCCTTATGTCGATGAGACAGTACATACCGTCACCTCCCTGTGAGGACAGCACTTACCACCTTTAAAGAAATCACTCAGATTTTTCAGGTTAAAATAGAAGATGTGCGAAAGGCTGTATTTTTCCTTTTCCATCTAGGTGCCACAGGCAGTGGGAACCTACTCAAGCCTCACAGGTAGGGAAAGATTCAGATCAGCTGGACAGAGGCCAGGAGAAAGCAACGAGGATGACAAGGAACCCAGAGAACATGGGCTGTAAGGAAAGACTGAAAGTCTGGTGGTGGTCGAAAGCAACAGCTAAGGAAAACTAGCAGGGAACATGATAACAGTCTGGCTATTTACAAAGGAGTGAAAAACATCTTTTCATGTCCACTGAGGATAAAGGAAGAAGCATTTCGAGTAAGAGAGACTTAAGTTTAGAGTTCAGGGAAAAAAAAAATTCTTGTGATGAAAGTAATGAAACACTGGGATACGTTGCCAAGAGAAGCTGTTGAATTTCACCCCTCAGTGGAGATTTTTAAGAACGCATTGGGAAGATGCCTTAATGTAGGTATAGTTGTTCCCATCAGAAAGGTGGAAGGACAGACCAAGTGTTCTTCTGAAATACAGGAGCCTGAGATGCAGCCTA
>VYZV01021882.1:22184-48615 GCA_013401275.1 Pandion haliaetus | reverse complement strand
AACTCACACAACAAATTTGTGCTGGGTCCAGTCTACTGAATAGCCACATTACTGACTTGAACAATGGATTAAGGAGTACACATAAAACTGGCAGATGGCATCTTTCTAGGAGGGATTCCAAGCACTTGGGAGGACAAGATTAGCACTCACAGCGATCCTAAAATGTTACTGAAATAATCCAAAACTAACAATATGAAATTCTAAGGAGAGCTATGCTTGGGAAGGAAGAAAACCAACTGAAAATGTAAGATGGCTAAGCAGAAAACAATCTGGCAGTAATGGTGAATTAAAAAATCAAATATATTTGAACACTATGCTGAGTTAAAAAAGTCCAGTGTCATTCTAGAGTGTGTTAAGTGATGTGCCATAAGCAATAGATGGAGGTCTTTATTCTGTCCTGTGCAGCAGGAATAGGGCTTCAGCTAAAATACAGAGCCTGGCTTTGAACATGGCACTTTAAAAGTTGCAGACAAACTGGAGTGCAGGCAAGAGCAGAAACACTGCTAAGAGGTGTACAGATGTGACAAAAGGTTGAAAGAAATGGGTTTGTTTAGTTTGGATAAGAGGAGATTGAGGAGCAATTCAGTAGCCATCTTCTAATATGTAAAAAGATGTTAAGAACAACGGTCATCAGTTACTCTCCATGTTCACCCAATGTAGGATATAAATCACTAGTTTAATTTTTCAAAAGGGAGAAAGAGGTTAGATGAGATTAAATAAGATTAGATTAAATTAGACATTAAAGAAAAACTTTCCACCTGCAAAGGTTGTTAAGAACTGGAAGAGGCTGCCTAAGGAGCTTCTTTAACCTCATAATTGAAGGCTTCTGTGAACAGATTAGAGAAAGATCAGATAGATGTCTGAGTATATTTGACCTTCTCTCAAAGCAGGGAGATTGACTAGCTGACTTTTAAAGATGCCTTTCATTCCTATATTTCTCTGATGCAATTGGTAAATCACTTAGAAAATAATATTCTCAAATTATCCTAAATCCATAGTTATTTTTTTAAGTAAGTCACTTTAAAAAAAAAAAAAAAAAGATTCAATGCATTCAGCAGCTCTTACTGATCATGTCAATGTCAGATAGCTCATTTAGGATTTGCATTCCAGTTTGGAAGGCTCCATTCAAAAAAAAAAAACCCAAAAAAACCAAACCCTAAAAAACCCCACCTGGATAAACTCTTTTTACCTCAGAAAATGTTCATCTCCCTTTGAAATAAAAGGCATGATTTGTATTGATTACAAGAGGTGATTTTGTGTTGTTCAGGATTGAGATTTGTTGTGTTTCAACACAGATAAGTGCACTTGGATTGTCATCAGATTTGTAAAAATCGCAAGTTAAAAGTTAGTGGGACTGGCTCAGGAAATACCTGTTAAATACACCATTATGTGTCCATCAGTTATATGTTAATTTTAAATATTATGATACATAGGTGGGATAATGTCAAATTAATTTGTTTGCATGTAGAATTTTCAGAGGTATTTCTAAAGGGACTATATGTAACCTTGTCACTGAAGCATTGTATCTTCTTAAACTCATGCAGAGGAATAGCATTTTCAGCTAAGCAAATTCTTTAACTCACACTGTTTGTGATTGCCAATGCCAAAAATCCTGCTAAGGAAGTAGCTTTATCTGAACCTTCATTCATGACAGATGCTTTGCAAGATTAACATGTCTGTAATCTACAGGCAGGCCATGCAGTTTGACAACAGTAGGACTTGAAGAAGAAAACTTTTCCCAGGTGACAATGTGCTTTAAATAGACGTTGGTGGGTAACATGGAAATATTACAATTACACACATTTCAAAAGGAGTCAAATAGCCTTTCCTTTTAACACTCAGCCAAGTTAATTCTTGCTAAAATTAAAGACAAATCTTCTGTCTGTTCTTCAGATACTGAAATTATCTGCCCTGTAGATACCGATAGGCAGTTACAAATGGGTAACAACAGTACCATGCAGATCCATGGCAAGAAACACAGCAGCCTACTAAAAATTAGGTTTTATATCTATGGCTTTTTCAGATCAAGAACTGCCTCTCCCTCCTTTCTCCCTGTCTTCTTCTCATAGCTGCTGCATTCAGATCGCTTTTACAGTAGCAATGTTCTCATTGTGAGTGCATGTTTGAGACCTTACTTATACCTTATAGGCTAATGATTGGCTTTGCCCCACCGAACATGGAGGTGTCAGTAGGTATTAATAATACTGTGAAAGAGATAACAGTATTTCCATAAATTGACCTTCTCTGATGATGACTTCACCCCATTTTCTTCAGTTCAGTTTAATGACTTGAAGAGTGCTCTGTGATGAAACCATTCCCAAGCATAAATTATTCACCACAGAAAAAAAAAGTTCCATTTCACAATTTTCCATCAGTGACTGAGCCTCTGTAGGTGAATTGTCTGCAGAGGCAGAACAATCCTTCTGACCCTTGTAAACTTATTCACACCCTTTTCGAAAACGAGATACCAACAACAAAAAATAATAAACAGAATAAACCTGTTCTTTAAAATAAATGTTGACCCATCCATTTCTGCTCTTAAAAAAATGTATACATCTTTAACATGCAGAATAAAACCCATCTTTTAAAAGACTTTCACTGTAGCTCATTAACAAGGAATTTCATTTAAAAGATACAAATAGGAAAGATCAAAGGGCTGGACTAGAACCAACACAACCATAAATATTTTAAATGCTTGACATTACATACCAGACACAAATAAACATAGAAGCAAATTATAGCTTGTATTTCTAAAGATAAAAATATATCCCATCTGCATGTTAATATTTACATATTCAGTACTAGCTCTTAAGCTCTGTTTCTGAAAGGATGATTTTTCTAGTATCTCCCCATTGCTTGTTGTATCACACCACCACATTCAACTGGAATTCAATGTAGAGAAAAAAATCTCAGGATTCCTTCCTTGTTGCAGGAAGAATTTTTCCAGGTGGGATGTGCAGGTATCTGCTGCCCTTCCCTGGTGTTGTTCCTGACCCGCTTCCCTGACTTCTCAGATCTGCTGGAGATGGTGGGGTGAGCCAGCCTGCTGCTGGACAGCACTGTCTGCTACTGTCTGTGAGAATGTGCTTGGTGATGAGCTATAAATTCTCAGCCAGCTAATGAGAATGTGCAGCATACAGGGGAGCCTGTTTGCAGCTCCAAAAGATGCTTGGTATCAATACGATGCCTGNTTTTTTTTTTTTTTTTTTTTTTTTGTTATGTACATTGCAGCCTTAGTAGATTAAAAGTGGGAACCTGTGGGGTACAGCAAGGACTGTTTATGTGTATACCCTGTCATGAATGAAAACTAGGCTTGAGTTTATGCTGTGTATAAGGTCAGAAAGCAGAGTTTTCGTTCTGTCAGTACAACTTGATCTTATTATAATAAGCCAGTACAGGCTGGAAACTTTGCAGAGATTTCTGCAAATTACTTTCCCATTTAGGCACATTAAAACACCAGAACATTTTAATTCCTTTTAAGATGTATCCTTTCAAAGATATCCCTTTTTCTAATGCTATTGGGACACTCATTGTTAAGCCATAAGACAGAAGGTATGATGTGAGAAAATAAAAGGAAAGCTGTTGTATATATGCATCATAATCTTCTGATATTCAAGGGATTGTAATCTTATATTAGGAACTACCTGGCTGTTCCAAGAGGTCCCAAATTATGAAGATCTAAATCAAATCTGGTAGACAATCATATTTTAGCAATTTGATGGATTTCCTCCTGCCTTTTACCCTTATCTCTGCATAACCGCATAGAATTTGTAATTCCTGAAGACTCCCAGAATGGTAAATGCAGTTCGGGTCTGGGCACTTGCTGGTTTCTGCACCTTGAAAGGTAATTGAATAGTAACAAGTACAAGTGCAACTGAATATGTAGGCTAGAGGCGCTAAGTTGCAGCCTCAAAGAGGTCATGCTGAAATGAATTTTTAAAAAGGACTATAAAATTGCATCTAAGATAGATGGGGTGCAAAAGCAATATTTAAATGAAATTGTTATGGATATAAGTCACTTGCCAGGCATTCTAACTATTTCCAACATAAAATATGTTTTCACTTCATATATAAAACATTGTTATTATTCACATCCTGTGTCATGTTAACATATTAAAACTTAAATGTTTAATGCATATATTAAAATTTTGTGTCATCATTAACACCGCTGATGAATACCCTTTAACAAAAATAATGGAAAAGATATGTCAAGGAAGATAATTTTTACAATTAGAATAAAAATATGTAACTTAAAGTGTGATAAGATAAAACCGTTTAATTCAAAGTTTCACAATCCCCTCTCCTTGCTCATGGGAATCCAACTGCCATTTGTTTTCCTATTAAATGACATTTCAAATATTTTATTATAAACATAAATCACATCTCCTTTTGAGAAGGCAAATGACAAACTAAATTTGAGGTCTGACTTGCATTTCTATGCCCAAGACTAAATAGATGAGCAGTTGCTTTATAGATTGTATTTGATGGATAAACAAAGAGAGGCAGTAGGTTATGGAAAACATGTCACTTGGAACCGACATCTGCCCTCATAATTTGTGAGTGCCTTACCCTGCTGTGTCACCTCCACAGGCATCAGTTCCCCATCCTGGTTCATAACATCCAGGGGAAGAGGTTTGGTCTTTTTTTAAAGTAAAGTTGCCTCTTATAAAATGCATACCTTTCCTTAATGGGGGATGTTGTGTTTCGTGTGGTCAGGTAGGCGGTGAGAAACGCCCTCGGTACCAGGATGGGGTGTGCAGAACAACATGTAGCTGCATGGGAGCAGGAGGGTGTTGTACAGAGATGTGATCTGAGCAAGCGTGCTCAGGCTGCCCTTTGTATGGGAGTGCCAGAGCACGGGCAAGACTACGTGAGTGAGGTGCCACTGGGTATGAGATCACGCTGCGGGTCAGACCTCAGAGAGCTGGCGTGTGCTGGCTTTGCAATCCCTTTGACCTACTGTTGGATGTGCTAGGCACTTTCGTAACTGGGATTGATCAGGCACGGGTGAAACACCACCAGCCACATGGCAATCACACCACACGGTCCCAGTTTCTTCGTCGTTGGGCATGTTTAAATCGAACCTTCCAGAGAAATTTTTCTCCATCAGCAGTGATTTCCTTCCCAGCCAAAGCACGCCTGCCTGACATGCAGGAGGTGTTGGGGATTGCCGTCCATCGACACTTCTCCCATAGACCCACACTGAGCAAATGCACACACAGGTGCCACTGATGCAAAGACCTCTTTGATCATCACCAGCAGGGTGATAAATCTGGGCTAGATATTTTAATATTGTGACATGGTTAGATTTGTTTGTACCAATTCTAGAGATACTCTTGGACCCCGCTGAATTTACCTGAATTAATGAAACAGGGTTCACTAATTAAGGCTTTACAAGTGGAGAAAGGAAATAATTTACCTTAATAAAATAGTTGAAACCTACAAGGTGCAGCATATTCACTTGGAAATCCCTAGCATTCACACTGTAGCATTTCCAGCTCTTACATTTATTACTAGTTTTATAAAGATCAGGGTGTTTGGGTATTTTTTTCCTAAAACCAAATTCTTACAGTCAAGTGTTTAAAAGATAATCTCTGCTTTCATCTAAATATGGTGCATTTCTTGACTATTCAGCTGTAGAGAAAAGTTTAAGGATGTGGCTCTTCAGGGTCCACAATCAAAAAGACAAGCAAATAAAACTTTAAGCATCTTTTGTTTGTTTGTTTGTTTGTTTGTTTGTAAACTTCCTGGGTTTTAATCCACTTTTAGTATTTTGTGTCCTGACTCAAGATTTTTGAAAGCCTGACATTGGCAATATCAATCCTCTTGCGCAGAGAGATTTTCAGCACGTATTTGGAACGAGCTGCATAATTCGTTCATGAGTAATACATTCAGCCCAAACACATACTGAAAAAGTCCTTTACCACATTATTCATTTTTATTTAGGTGATGTGTGTTTGTAAAGTATAATGAAGAAACACTAGCCTCTCTCCATCCTGCAAGACCATAGCATCCTTTTGTGTTTCATCTGTAACTGTGGGTGAGAAAATTAGTTTAGCGTGATTATTAGCCAAATTAATTGTAATGGGGAAGAGAGTATCCTGCTAGAACAGCAAGAACAAAATTAATCTCACTCTTTTTTGTGATGCAAATCAATAAATGGGTTTAAGTATTTGCTTTCTGCCTAGTATTTCTCTCTCTTCCACTAGCACAGAATGATTTCGGAACACCTGTTTAACAACATTTGTTTCAGCTAGATTAACCATATTTGTTTCACAGAGAAAGAGCAAGAGAGCTTTGTACAGCTTTAAAAATTCCCGTGCATAACTCCCATTTTGGAGTTCACTTTTAAAAGGCTATCCCTTACTACTTTTGAATCTTTTCTCTGTCACTTAAAGACATTTTCCAGTTGGATCTTTCTTAGAAAAGTCAAATCTTGGAATGTTTTGTTGTTGTTTTAGGTTTTAGGAACATCAGGAATATTAAATTTGTGCTGGGAAGTTCGGCTTAAAAAATAGGTATCTAAAGTCAGCTAATGTGATGCTGATGTTCATGATACCTTAAAAAAAATCTACAGCAACAACCAAACAAGAAGTACGTAGGTTTTTCCTCATCTTTTCTGGGATCACTTGGCTTAATGTTAGTCAATTTGAATTTTAAAAAAAAGCATTTTTATAATGATCAGAGGATGGAAACAATTTTGAAAGAAGTTTGTTTCTGAAGGAATTCCATGACACACAAAATGATCTACCAGTAGTTAAGAAAAGAGGAAAATTCAGTTCTAATAACTAATGATGAAAATGCCAAGAAATTTTTAAAATACCCTGACATGTAGCAGAAAACATCAGATTCAGATGAATGTGATGAATTCAAGGAATCAGATTCCTAATTACATTTACTGTTTAATATATAATTTTCTGCCACTGAAATAATTCAAGGAAAAAAAGGCTACTTTCCATAAAAGAACTCTACATCTTTTAAATATCTATTTTAAATCAATTATGCATAAATTAATAATTTAAAAAAATATTCAGAAAATATAACCTTAGTCTTTGCAATACAATACAATAACAAGTCTTTGCAATGTTTCCTATAACAATTTCTCTGGAAGTAAGTTAAATTGCAATTGTCTTTTACGCTGTAATATGTCCAAAAAGGCATGTCTAAAATGTAATGTAAATGTCTAAAAATAGACCTGAAGAAGTTACGGCAGATAAAATAAAGTTATATTCGTACAAAAGTAAATGGAGAAAATTTGACTGTAATTTTCACCTAAGTCTTAGAATATATATTTTAGAAACAAAAAGGCTTTCATTAAAATGCTGAATTAAAAAAAAAAAGAAAACATGATGGAGTTTATAATCGTGATACCATCATGAAAATAGGGTAAATATAGCAGGAAAAAAGTTAACTGTTACACAATTTCACATACTCATGTCTATTTAGGAAAAAGGTAACTGTCATTTGAAACATAGTAGGTGCACATCATGGATGACTGAATAATCATGCATATGCATGAAGGTATAGTGCAATTTCAACTTCATAATATTTTGTCCTGAGATGTTAGCAGGGTAGCTTTAAAAAGAAATCAGGCAACCTTTGAGCATAACTATTTTTCTGGAGCATTTATATAATAAAGTAAATAATATTCAAAAAGTGGATTTCAAAGAACCGTAAGGGAGATACAATCTCCATATCTTATTGAATTGGGTTATGTGTTCCCTTATAGATTATCACGGAAAATCCCAGTGTACATGACAATACAAATTAAAACAACTGCTGTTTTATCTATTGCACTATGAACAGATACTTACTGCAGTCAGTGCTGACTACCAAAGTTGTCAGATTAACACACCACGGCGACTGAGCTAGGGTGGTAATTTCCTCTACTCAGTGTGCAGCTCTATAGTGTTTCACAAATCACTGCTCCGTAACTGTTTTCTACTGCTGAATTTCAAAACTGCCTTCTGTATTTGTCTGTATATATCTTTATGGAACCAGATACACATAAATCAACATTTTACAAATCTCAGCTTCTTAAGTACAGTCGTGCACGTCTGGCCTGATGGCAACAGCCCTGAGCACCTGGCAGCTCCCACTGCTGCCAGTGACAGCAGCTGAATCATCAGCGCAGCTTTGGAGTCAGCTCAGGTACCAACATGGGCAGCCTCTGCACATGCTAGAACAAAATGCCCCGTATTACCTGAAATGATACCTAAGCTCTCTTACCTCCTAAAACAGGATAGCTGCATGCAGACAGGCTGCTGGAAATGGGGTAGGAATTGCTTGGGGTGATATTGGCTGGTGATGCTAGGAAATCCAAAGTCATGGAAGAGCCTATGCTAACAATTCAATAGGACAGAGGGTCAAGGTCCAATGCTGAGGAATATTCCCCGGCAGGTTTTAGTTCAACAGTATGAATCTGGCTTCAGAAACCACCTTTACTTTCCTATTATTAAAGTATTAGAGACATAGCTTTTCTTCAGCAGGCACGGGAAAGCACAACCAGAGAAAGAGTATTCAGGTAAGATGAAAAGCTGTGTTTCACTCCCTAATGGTAATAGACACTCAGAGCATTTTTTTCCAGACACTATATATTTCACTCACACTTCAGGCAGGCCAGTGTTTCTGTGGCAAAGCTCTAACCAAACATCACAGTTTAGCCTCGGAATAAATGGGTGTTTAATTAAAAACTGTCACGTGTAGCCACGTTTGGGTTTATTTTTATATGAATGTTTACTCAGGTAATGCACTGCATATTAACATTGAGTGATGGAATGCCATCAAAATAGAAAATAAAGGAAGGAAACTCACAAAACACTTTCTAATGAGACAAAAATTAAGATGCATAGCGATTTCAACTAGTCACCAGTTATCAAGGCCGACAGGGCCAACAGGAACAAACAGTGGTGGGAAAAGTGCCTTCATGGGATCTTTTCACACTCCTGAAGCTTCCTTTACCAGGCGTCTCATGAGCATGGTGTGACTGTTGTTTTAAAAGGCTGAGCTCAAATAATCAGTTTCAAAGTTCAGATTGTTTCCCCCTTTCCAGAAGAGCAGTCGCTGCCCATTATTTCCTCTGGGGTGCCAAGCGCATCCCAGCGGGGCTGTCTGTCCTTTCTAGAGGGCTTTCCCAGTGAAAGGTAGGCTGACCACCCTAATGCTGATAGCTGCCACTTCCACTGCTTGCAGTGAGGAAATTCAGCTTGACTCAGGGTAGGGGGCCCTCTCCTGATTTCCATAGACAGCGATTGCAGTAGTAAGCAATAAAAGAATGGGGGAAGCAGAAGACATTCTGGCATGCCAAAGGGAAAGTACTTTGAGAGTGGTTGAAGAGGTCTGAAGGGAATCTGAGGAAAGGGTACATGAACATGAGGCATGGGGGAAGGGTGTCAGAAGACAGACAGCATGCATGTAAGTGTAGGGTAAAAGAGAGTGTGAGGTGTCCAGGCAGAATGGGGGATGCAATCTGTAGACTAAAAAATAATTGCATGGCTAAGCTTCTAAGAAGAGTTGCACTTCAAAGCCTCTGATGATCGTGAGGTGCTAATGTATATTAATTGCTAATATGTACAGATATGTGCAGGCATTCTTGTAAAATATACTTATCACTTCTATATTAGTATGTAATATATATACACTACATAAAACAAAACTACTTGCTTATATATATTTATATTTCATGATTTTCAGGGTTTTGCCAGTACAGGGTGTTAGGGCGGTAGAGCTGACCCACTCTTCATCTATCACCCACTGAACAAGCAGAAAAGAAACCTCTGTGCTCCATTTAACTCTCAGAACAACAAAAAAAGGAGCAACAATGGGGTTAAGAAAGTATGGCTGTTGCTAAGCCAAATGGAGATTAAAGGCTGTCCTGAGGCCCTGCTGAGGGCCTTGCAGGCTAACAGTAAAAGGTAGAAGACACCTGTAGCTTAAAAAAGCTGCCCAGCCTGGGGACAGGGCAGTCATTGCACCCCCCAGTACACCTGAGTATGGTACTAGCAGCTTTTTCACATACAGGAGTGTGAATTGTCTGGAGGCCCCAAAATGTAAAATGCAATGTGGCGTTGTAGCTGTTTTCCTTGTGTCCACAGGCATTTTATCCAGTTGTCTACCTGTGTATAGGGATATAACCATGCAAAATACAAACACATACAGCTAGCTTAATGCCTGCCAAGGTTGAATACACACATATATGCAAAGTATTTATTGAGGGAACTATTGTCTCTTCATCTCCTTTTGCATTTTAATAAAACCAGCCTTTCTGATGTAGGTAGTTACCTAGAGCGTATTAATAAGTCTCACCCATCTTACTCTAAATTTACAAAACTGGAATACAGCCTGCTGTTAGATTGCTCTGACCAGGAAGACCTTAAGAGCGTTCCCCCACCCAACATCATTTCAATTCATCTTTATTTTACTTTGCTAGAAAGTGTGTCTTTGTAACTCGCAGTGCTGGGTGACGTGCCCTGCTGTGACATGAGACGTCGGGTTCTGTCAGTCACATCAACTGATGTGATGTGACGGAGCCTAATGTGATGGGACCAATGCCCTGCCGAATGCATACTGTGTCACTGTGGTATTCAGAGGCTGGTTTCTCCAAGAAGAAATGCAGTGAAGAAAGCCAAGCTTCCCATGGCAAATAAGGCTAAATGATTTTGTAAATGAAAATACAATCAGGTGTTCCCTGCATAAGCATGTACAAGTAGCATATTGGGTTTATTTTGCTTTCCTATTTGTTTGCAATGGCACTTTGATGATATGTCGTCATGAATTTCACATAAGTTGTCTGCCCACCCTATTAAACCCTGCCTAGGGCCTATCTGAGAGCAGGACTGGAGTGCTGCCTCTTGGAGTGCTGCTGTCCTTGGGACAGCACTCCTGTTTCTGGAAGGCCCATGCACTACTCCTTGGTGGATGCCACAGTGCAAATTTGAAGGTCTCCTCCTGCAGTCCCTCCATGTTCAGAGCCAACAGCCATTGCTTTTGCTAGCAGCTTTTCACACCAAGCCTACCCTATGCTCCCAAACCCCAGCAACAAAACATCTTGAGGTAGCTTGTTCTAGTGGTAGTTCCTTTCAGAATGCAAACTAGTCTATGGAAAAGCACCATAAAGTTTACTCAGATCTTAAAAATGTTTTCAGAAGACTTCCAAGGAAATAAACCTAGTAATCACCCATTAAACTGTCACATTTAGCAGAAATGTTGGCTTTTAAGGTTATGGCTTTCTCTACTCTTTTGGCAGTGCCAGCCCTCATATCTCTGTACCTTGTTCCCACTAGCAGTCCTCCCACATGAGTTAGCCACATGAGCTGGTGAAGCCCAAAGAAGAAAGCAAGTCAGTCCTGTCCTCATAATCTGCCAGTAGTACAGCTCCCAGTGAAACTGGATGGGTAATGAGAGTAAATTATCTCTTTCTCAAGTCAGCTCCAGGTGAAAGCTCAAGCAAGTATTATTTATAACTTTTGGCTAAGTGCTCCACTCTGTGAAATGTTGACCATCCCAACACTGCATTATCACTAGTTTCATGGTAGCAATCTTAAAGAATTGCTCTGGCACTAAGCAGCTATTTCAATTTAAGATAAAGCCAATTTTATGACAATTTTAAAAATGGCTTTGTTTACATGGGTCACCTAAATCATAGTGAAATTGCTAATTAGCTTTTCACTCCAAAACCCTTCAGTTTCTGTACATATTGGTTATGGTGGAAATGTACCACTGTTGATTATTTTCATTATGGAGTACTCCAGTAAATAGCATGCAGTAATGTTGCAGGAAAAGGGAAAGCCCTTTGGGTTACATATAAATATGGGTGAAACATCTTGTCTGAGAACCCACAGAAATGTATAAGAAAGATGGTATATGTCTTCTGGCACAATTCCTCAGGAACATGTCAGGCTTGCGGCTATCATACAAAGGCTCATTTTGGAAAAAAAAAAAAAAAAACCCATCAATTTTTATGTAGCTAAACAATCAATTTATGCTCCCACTCACAGTTAAGGCACTGTATGTTCCATCACTATAAAAACTTTGTTTTTATTTTACTCTGGAAACTACCGGCTTAGAGCAAGGTGGACCAAGCATATCGGAAGACAAAAGTAAACCCAAGAAGCTTCCTTCTACAGAAAGCAGCATCAAGGTGGTTTGTTGCTAGTACTAAAGGTGTTATCTTGGTAGAAAACAGAAAGCAAGCTGGGTGGAGGAGGAGGGAGAGGGAGACAGAGAGAAAACCTAAGAATTGGAGCTTAAAAGGGGCTTGGAAGGTATCCATTTCCATGAGCAAAATTCACAAAGCCAAGTCAAGTTCCACCTACAACAACAAGAGAAGCTGTGTGTCCAGGAAAGCCAGTCACCACAGTCCCAACATCGAGCTGAGTGGCAGAGGAGTTATAAAAAGTGAGCTAATAACAATCGCTGCATAGAGCATATGCATGAAACCTTCCCTCACTGTCATATGTAGCTGCCAACCTGCAGCCTTGAGTCAAGCAGCTTTTTAAAACACTTACTTGGAGCCAAGAAACAGTTTCTTGTACTTAGGGCCATAAATTGGTCTTTAAATGTAGATGACTGTCTCATTCCTCCTGATGGGAAGATGAGCTGGCAGGAATGGCATTCCTCCTGGGAAGTAAGTTCAAACACTTTCAAACTGGAGGCAAGTATCAGGTTTCCCAGTCACGTGCAAGAACTCCAACCTCCTAATCAAATCCTACTTTCCAAAAGGCAGACTTTCCTCTTTGACTCTACCACACCTCAGGCCTTCACACCGTGTCTCTGAATGACAGGGACTGTGCACTGGGGTAATGACAGTGCTGCTGGTGCACACCTACCTCCCTGGGCACATCATGAGGTTCAGATGTTGGTGTGGTGAGGCTGTGAAACCCTAGAGGGCTTGGGCTCCATGAAGTTCCATCCAAGTAAGATAAGAGCAACTCTGCATACATGTGGTAACATCACTTTAAGGCTATAAATAAGCTTTGTGGTGTAAATATAGGTTCTTGGATAGCCTCTCCTACCCTTAATAGTTAGGCAAGGTAATTGTTATTTATTTTTTAATCATTCTCTTTGATTTAATTCCCTAGGGTGCATTTTAATTACCAAACTGCTACTTTGGATCCTGGCTAAGTACTTAAGCATGAAAGTGAGTCTTGAAATTCAGGAAAAGGTGAGTTCCTCATTGCTGGACAACAGCTGGCAGTGGCCCATAAGTTACAATCCAGGATTTACAAGGTACAGGTGAAATCCTCTCATTCACGGCGTGAGTGGAGACAGGTGGTGGGGAGGAGGTTAAGAAGGCTGCCGACAACTACCTATTTCCTCCATCTCCGTCAATATGCACAGATGCATGTGGTGGCCATGCTCCAGCACATGTGATGTGGGGCAATCGCAGTGCACCAGAAGAGCTGTGTCTCACCTGCATTTCTACACCAGTTGCTGGAAAGAGCCCAGTTTGCAGGCAGGGATTTGCAGGAGAGGGCTGTCACTGCCAGCATGGCTCTGCTGGGATTGGGGCCAGTAGGTGCCGGTGCCGCAGCTGCTTGCTCTGGTGCTCCAGCACTGGAAGGGGAGACGGCAATCCTGTAGGAAGGATGCTGTCAGAGCATCATCAGGCTGACTCTGGAGGACGAGGAAATATTTCTGCTGTGCATGCGGTCTCTGACAGGGTGCAGTGAAATCACTGCCAGCTGAGATGGCTGACATAGCTTTGGGAGATGTCTAGGAGGAGAGTCACTGGGGGGAACAGCCGTGCCTTGGCAAGGAGATAAATTGCATGATCTAATAGGTGTCTTCCACCTCCAGTATTTATGACTCCCTGATTATTGGTAAGGAATGAGGTAGAGGAGGAGACAGCAGTTGATGGATTAGGATGCTACTTAATTTTCATTACTTGTCTCTTCAGCTGGAAAACGAGGCCTTTTAACTGTTCCCATGCAAGCTCTCCGCTAGAACATCCATTGTGGGTTGTTCAGTAAAAATGATGTTGTTTAGACACTTAAGCATGCTTCCTCACACTTTGTGCGAGTGGCGGTTAAACGGTGCTATTATGTTTATATCTAGCAGTTAGGCACTTGCATTCTGTTTATGTGGAGAGATCAGTAGCCCTGATGTGATAAGCAGTACTGCAGGGAGCAGTAAAGATGCTTCTCTCGGGGTAGCTTGACTGGTCTTTGTTCACAGCAGGATAGCAATTATAACCATAGCATTGAGGGGCAAATATAAAAAATAAGGGGTCAGTTACATTTTTGCAAGGGAAAAGAAGATTCCGTAGCTTGATTAATTTCAAGGCCTTCTCAGATAAAATTTTTTCTTTCTGCTATTATTTCTAAGACACTTGACTTGTTGTTACAAGTGATAGAGCAGCTTCAGGTCTTGCTATGATATCCATTCATTCTGAATAGCTTTTCCTTGTCTCTTCCTATATGCAATGCCTCCATTAGTTTCAATCTTGAAGCAATATCATGTAATAATAGAATAAAACTTTCTTTCGTCTTTCTGTATGCATATAGGCCCCAAATGCTTTGAGGAGGAGGGGAAAATATTTTGTCTGGGACTTTTAACAGGCAAAAGAAAAAGTGTCAGCAATTATATTTGAAGTGTGGACATTGTACATAAAATAATTACATTTCATGGCTTTTCCTTTTGGGAAAAAAAATGCCGTTATAAAAGTAGTTTCCATGGGGTGAAATTTTCAAAAGAGCCAAGCATCCACAATTGGGACCAGATTTCTAGAAGGCTTTAGCTCTGGCATAGAAATAAGTGGCCAGATGTCCAAAGAGCTCTAAACATTAGATTGTGAGCATTTACAAAAATCTGGCCTGTATTTAAGAGCATAAATGGGAGCTGAGCTCTTTGGAAAAATCTAGCCCCCATGCTGGGTGTTGAGCTGGCTTGGAAAAAAAAAAAAGTCTGGGTCTGAGGCTGTTTTGGTGGGGGAATTGTTTTTTGTTTCGGGTTTTTTTTTGGTTTTGTTTTGTTTAGGGTTTTTTTCTGTTGTTTTTAAAAGAAAACTGATCTTGCACGTCATTAAGTTGTTTATTGGTTTTGTGGAACTTTTCACTTCTAAGCACATATTTCAGTTTTGCCATCCAAATAGTCCAGTTGCCTTTAAGCAATATTGATGTTCTTAAAATTAAGCATGTGCTTTGCTGGGCTGAAGATTGAACTTACCATTTGAAATCCCACCCCATTTAGATGTGAAAAGTATACTGTCTTTACCAACAGGCCACATACATGGAGGAGGTGTGACTGAACAGTGGCCAGTCACAGTAAAGCAAAGCTTATCTCAGTGGCTGCGGCTGTGTAACTCTGACAGTGCCTTCACAATAAGCTCTCCTGATAACTTCCAAATATTGCAGTTGAGCCACAAATAACATGAGAAAGTTCTTTTAGATAGACTATTGACAACATTTCTTCTGAACCTGGACAACAAGAGTCAAGTAGGCCAGCAATGGAAATTCAGATTTCCTGAGTTCATTATTTTCCAAACTTTTAAGGAGCATTTCATGGGGTGGGGTTGGACAGGAACTCCAGGCAGTTCTTCAGTTTTCTGAACAAGACTCAGTGTTACCTGAGATTAGAGTTCAGTGGCAAGCTAGGCTGCATGCCCTATAGCCTGTATTTTGAGGCTTAGAGAAGGCATCCAAATTGTTTCATCCCAAAATAAAGTTTCTGCATTTTGCTCCACACCTCCTTGGAATAGCTATGTGGCTCTGACTATTATCGCTTGTTTGAAAATACAGTATTTTTCACAATCTGAGGAAGCAATATACACAGCTGTAGCATAGCACAACTTCAGAGGACACTGGGATGAGAGGGTATTAGAGTACTGTATAATATAGAGGAAACCCCTTTCAAAGATGGGGAAATGAATGCAATCCTTTTGCTAATCGTATGTGGTAAACGTACCCATAGGAGAACTTCATTATATATAATGAGAAGCTCTAGAGGATGTACACCGTACTACTTTTACGTAAGCTTTTAATATGTTATTCTGAAAACAATCATAAAATAGTTGGAATAGAATATATTGTGATGTGAGTTACAGACTTTCTTTTTGTTTATCCTGTGGAGACCAGTTAGTATTGATGATGGCCCCAATTCAGGGCTTCAGGAAGGTTTCTGTGTCCACCCAGCTATGGATGTCTGTCATGGGACCCTACCCCAGGAAATCCACATGCCTCCAGATTGTGGGAATGGTCAGGGTTGGATCCGTTCCTGGGTGTATGCTTCTCAAAGCAGGCATTCCCCTTCCACAGCTCCACTGAAGTCACAGGAATGGACGGACACTTGGTCTGTGCATCGTTTCTGATCAAGAGAAAGTAATGTCCAATATTTGCCTGTGTTTTCCCTTGTCACATCACTACACTGCCCTCCCTCTCTCTCCCCACTCGAAATGGACCTATACCAAAAAAAAACAGGATACTTGTATCTGAAAAAATTATTATTCAGGCTGTGAAGTCTTTTCAGAGAGTTGTTTTAATGAACACTAGAAATGGGCAGCCTCCATTCCCTCTGAAGCCCAAGTGTTGGTTAGAGCATTGAAGGGCAAGGTAGTATATCTTCTATTTCTTTTAGAGGAATATATATCTACTTTAGGTATCAGTTCAGCTTTGGAGAATAATTTAGTCATACTTGTAAATGGCATTCCAACAAAAAAAGTCATCAGATCTGACAGCATCGCACTGACTTATGGAAAACTAAGGCTGACTTGCTGGTGTTAAAAATGTTAACCCTTTTCCAGGAGCTACTGATGCCAGAAATCTGCTATAAGTTGCCATGAAGGTGGGGGTAGATAGAGACACATAACTGCCTACACGATAGGCAGTTCTTCCAGAAAATCACAGCAAAGCTTGCTTTGAATATTACATCCTATACGGAAGCCTAAAACAGTTATTAGATATTGTAAAGCCATGGACAACTGCTAGTGTACAAGACTGAATAGATTTCAGGTCAGGCGATCTCAAGATTAGCTGATGGATGAGATAAACACCTCTCATCACTATGCTAGATCAATCCTTAGTTAAGTGCTAGATTTATGACTGCTTCTCCCATCCATTTTCAGGTTCTCTCATTGTTTTTGCTTTGGGTCAGGGCCAAATTAAGTTGTTCTACTATAAGTCAATGTTTAGAGCCCCAGGTCCTGGAGTAGCAAGTGATTTCACAACCTCTGCTCTCAATTAAAAGAAAATACTAATTTTGCGAATTCAGTGTTTGTCAGTGAATAGCACTGCCTTCACATGTCCAACCCTTGTTCTCATGGTTTTCAAACAACGGATCACTGCAACATTAAATTCTGACTGGAATATTTTCTGGAGCTGACCTGATTCTTAATTACTGATTCCCCTGATCCCAACTTGTGGGAACAGAGAGGTAAGAAAGGGAGGAGAAGCACGGTTCCGTCACAGATATCCTATTCTGCTCCACAGCTGAAACCACCACATCTCATGGCCCCCATAATGTCTTGAAAGTGTCGCAGTGTTTTCCTTCCACAGAAAACCTGAAATTTCATGGAGTGCCAAGATCTGAGCCAGCAGGCAGCTACTGTGTTGAAATGCCACCCAGCTGTGGGTATGACCAAGCTGTGACCAAGAGGTCAGTGCCTTCCAACATTTCCAGGCCTGCCAATCTCAGAACTAGAGAAACCCACAGGGAACGATTTTTCATCTTCTGCATAACCTTCTGTTGGGAGCAGATTTTTCCAACAGAATGTTGTTAAGCATTTCCATACAGCTTCATTTTTTGTCCATCAGTGGCACTGTGCATTCAGACTGCCGTGTCAGGTAGCTGCCACGAACACGTGTCTTGGAACTCCACCAAGGCTTTTTCCCATAGAGAAATTGTTCAGTTCTGCTGGAGGTACTGAACAACGCAGTAGCTCTCGCCAAAACATTTCCTGTAGGTATTTAGCAATGTATAAAACGGCTATTCCTCTAGCACTTATCCACACCTATTCAGAAATTGCCTTTTTTTTTTTTTAGAAATATATTCTCAGCTGTGAATTAAAAAGACTAAAAGTGTTGTATAGCTGTGGATAGAACAGCATGAAACAGAAAGCATATGCAAAACTAATCCATCCAGCACTGACAGCTGGACTAATCATCATAAAGGTATTGAGCACGCAAGTCTTTCAGTAGATGGGTCAATAAAACACCTAGGCACACTTTTTTAACCCTGAGTACCACAGAGTTTATGTCCATGCTGACCCTCTGTGGCCTGGTAAGAAAAACCCTGGTGGAGCAGCAAGACTCCCTATTTGTATATTCAAATCCACTGACCCACCTCAAAAACTTCCTCTAATTAGACAGGACAACCGTTCCTGTGAATTCCGAGACAGCAGCAGAACCTTTTCAAGCTATGCTTTGCCACTCCAAAGCATGCCTTTAAATAGGAGGAGCAGCCTTCTCTGCCTCTCTTACTTAATTCCTTGCACAAAACAATTACTGTGGGCAAAGTGAACTGCAATTGCCAGTTCTGAATTCAATAGAATTTCTAAATCCTGAGCAAAGTAGTTCTGCTCTCGGGCTAAGAGCCTGATAATCTTCACTAAAAAAAAATCTTGATCCCTCAAAGGCACAGGCCTTTGTACCATGGCTGAAAATTTGCCAGGGTTATTAGTTTCCCATCTGCAAACATAGATTCAGTGATGTAAAAATATCTTGAAAGACAACAATATAATATCAAGGCAATAATGCAAAGAAGTATACTTAGCTCTCATCAACCTAAAGCAATCTGATGAAGTCAAATACATTTCCAAAATGACATTTACTGGAAATTTCAAACTGGGATTTTAATTTATTTGAGATTTATCTGGGATTTCAATCAGTGTCCTAGTCTGAGCTGAAAGAAAATTTCAGAAGTTTAGACTCTTGCATGGAATTTGCAGACTAAATTCTCAACATTAAGAATTACTGATGGAAATATTTATTCATATGTGTAGCTGTGCAGCACCAGGGCATGCAGGAAACAACAGAAATGAAGCACCTAAATACTGCCATAGATTAGTCTCTTTAGAGGGTGGAACTCACCTGCTTCTCCTGTGCTTTAATCTGCCATTGTGTTTAAAGGTGTCTTTAAAGGACTGAATATCTAAATAATGATCGTGTAATGCACTGAATAGGCAGTCACTTACTGGGTGCAGTCTACACAGTCACTTCTAGCTGGGACGCTGGTCCTGAGTATTTGAATTCCCTCTTTTGCCTTTCACCCCCTTCTTCTCTGCCAAGTTGTAATTTCCACACTGGGTTGTATCAACAGTGGTGGGAATAACGCTTCTAACTGCATCTCCACTTCTATTAAAAACAAACATTTCCACATAAATCTGCTAATGTAAGGCATGGTATTCCTTACAATTTTTTCCCTGTTAATGATGAAAACAAATGAGTAAGATTTATCTCTTTGACAAGTCATGTGGGTGTGAATCTTTAATTAGCATATAACAGGTTTAGACTTCAAGTCCCTATAGGCGTGGGAATCACTTAAAGAAGAAAATCCCACTTGGTAAACCTCTGGCTCAGGAAGCCAAGAATGCTATTTTAAGAGATACCTGTAAAGATGAAGATTGCAATCTTCGTGCATGTCAAGGTAAAAAAGCAAGCTATTTCATCTCCCAGAAACTCGGTGACCATACTTTGATGACAAGCCAGATGGCAGCTGTTCCCCAAGCCCGGTGCCAAGAAAGATGATTGGAGCTGCAATTTACCTTCCGCGGTGAAGCTCAATGCTGGAGCATACCACAGCTGCGAATTTGGCTGCTGCCAGTAGGTGTGTGCACAGTTGGTTTCCACCCAATTTGGATGCATCAGGTAAGAGGCTGTATCAGTACCCAGCAATTATGAAATTGGCATGCATTGGATTGTTTACTCACAGTAATATTCCTACTGGACTTTATTAAAACACCATCTGTTGTCAGTGCAGACAAAGAATCAAACCAGAAATATCCATGGAGGGAGAGAGAGTGTGTGCGTGTGTGCGCGCGTGTGTGTGTAAGTTCAGCTGTGTTGCAGGATCAGGTCACATTTCATATTCTGTTTTCTTCCTTCCTCTTCCTTTACAGGTAGCTTTTCATAATATGCCTACATTCCTAACCAATATTTCCCCTCTCTTAATTCCACCTAGAAAATAAACTTACATTGGAAAAAAATAAAAACGGTGGTCAAAGTGAAATTGTATCTCTGAGAGTCATGCTGGAATGGAAACAAATGAGTCTTTGCATATGGGTGGAACTCAACAACATTAGCTTTACTACAAATTAAAGCTGAAATGGTTGAAGAAGAAGTCATCTGACTGAATGATGTTCAGTTAGAACAAACTGAGTTTACTCATTCTGAGTTAATGTGTAGTATATAGGGTGAGTAATAAAGGATATCTGCCAATAATAATATCTTTAGGGCTTGAGAAAAAAAGGGACTAGCTTTTACAATCAGCTGTTTTCTCTTGCTTGCTTTTTTTTTTTTTTTAAATCTTTCAGATGGGGATCAGATATTCCTAATACACAGCTGGTCTCCACAAATGGCCAAGTATAATTTTTCATATACCAGCATATAATTCCAGGTGAAATTAATTAGTTGGAATTCTTCATCAGGTAACACACTAATAAAATATGATGCAAGTAATTAAAAATGCAAATACACGGAAGAGAGCAGTAAAACTTAGATATGTCATTTCAGTCCTACAAAAAGGCATCTGTCAATTTAGATCTTTAGTGCATGCACTCACACACACACATACACAAAAAAAGCCTTTAAAAATAAAAATGTAAACAAGTCCCAGTTCACATCGTAAGATTAAAGCTGTAATAAAGGGAGAGAACACAAGCCAAGAACACCCCCTGGGAGAAGGAGGAAAGTGTGTTAAAATGCTTGGGTTGTTTATGAACTAAGTGTTTGGAGATCTCTCAGTGCTGAATGAAGGAGTTGGGGTATTTTAGAGGACCCACAGGGAGGTTGTTTACTACTGTAGGGAGTCACTAAAGCCTGTTTTGGTAAGTATACTCAGCCATCAGAAAGAAAACATTAGTCCTGATATAAGTGAGCGCAATCTACCACCTGCAATGGGATTGTGCATAGTCGAATGGGAGGGGATTTGCCCCAAATATGAGCTCGTCTTTGTTGCATTATTTAATTTCATCTACACATGGGCCTAAGCTCTTCCCCAAGTTAAAGCCACAAAAACTGACATTGCAGAAGTTTGACTCTGGGCAGAGTAGAGCATAATTTCCATGGCAAAGGTATATTTCCCTTTCCTCTGCTTTCCTCCTCAGCGTCACTGCTCCTCTACCAAATGACTTAAGCCCCGAGCCACGCACGTGCACTCCTGTAATCTACTCTGTCAAGCCTAGGATGGACCCGGTGCATTAAAGCAGCAATTTCTCCAATAATATGTGCCCCTGAAATCTAGGCCGTTGTTTTTTGCAACCCACAGAGGACTAACCTCCTCAAGTTTATACCAATGTTCCTCAAATCAGGAGGTTACAGGACTTTGCTTTTGTGCTTTAGTTTTATTTATTTATTTATTTATTCTCTTAATGGGAGGAACATAACATTTTGCCTTAATTTATATCCCGTGAAGAACTTTTTTTTAAACACCTTGTCCATTGCATCCTTTGGCACATCCAAGGAGCTGGTTCATCTTTTTAACTATGCACGTTTCCTCTGGTGCAACTAAGATGTGAGCTTTCTCTCTCTTTCCTCTTGCTAGTGATTTTGCCCAAAATAGGGTGCTACTCACCACTCTCAAGACCCATTCTGCCACATGGCCTGGAGCAGTGGAGTTCAGCCCCCCATAAGGGCAAGGCCAGCTCCACAGGCAGATGGACCAGGCAGGTTAGGAGATAGCAGACATGAACTGTCTGCTAGGGACCAGCCCCCGTAAAATCAAAGCTCCTCTCCCGTGGAGGAGGCCTCCCAGAGAGGCAGAGACCAGAATGATTTTGCACATGTTGAAGCTGAACCACAAACCAGAGCTCTGATTAGGTTTCACAGCCCTGGGAAACACTTGAAAGGAATACCAAATAGTGACTCACATCAGACTTTCTTATACACACACCAGGTGAAATGAGGAAAAATAGCTGGATTCGTACCTGTCCCCAATACCTACACCTTTTCAGCCTCAGACGTTCAAGGTTTATGAAATGGCAAAGCTTACAAAAAGGAGGCACTTGGATCAGCACTGCACCAGCTACATCAGGTGGCCTCCCATCCTTCACTACATCATGAAACAAAAAATAACTTTAAGCTACTTAAGTTGAATCTCTTAGAGGGAATACAGCGCTCGCAATCTGACCTTCCAATGCCTTATTCTTCCTGAATGCTAACATTTGAAATGTGGATTTAAATGATTTGGAGGTTTTCAATTGCTTTAGTAATACTTAAAAGCAAAACGCAAATTTCCCAGTAATGCCAGCCTCTCTGAAGAAGGAGAAAGACAGTTCCATCGCAAAGTACATTTTTATTCTGTGTATCCATTCAGCCTCCAAGCCTCCTCTGTGGGGGTGGTGGGCAGGGGAGAGGGGAAGAAAAATAAGTAAATACATAAAATGAAGTTGCCAACTGTTCCACAACGGAAAGGTTTTTACGATCCACAAGTCTGTTAGGAATTCAACAGAACCAACTAATTACAAGAACCAAACAATCATCCTCCCCAAAGTGCAGCATGCAGAAATGACCTGTTAGAAAGATGGATGCCAAATATGTTTGCCAGCAGCAGGGCCAGGGTTTGCCCCGCGCTGGAGCTGGAAGGGCACCCCTGGCACACGCGCTGCCTCCCGCCCTACCTGTGCATTGACACTTCCAGAATAGTCTGCCACGCTGTGCAATGCAAACATGCTGAGGCTGCATAACATCTGTGCCAGCGCTTCTGCACCCTTATAAATCATTTCCCAGCTCTTGCTGGGGCAACAAGGAAGAAAATGTTGGCATATAAATGTAAATCACTGTATGTCCTCTGGAATAGAATAATAATTGTGTTGATTTACCAGCCATGCACTGTTCCCAGGGACGGATGGGAAGAATTGGCAAAGAAAGGTCTCTACTTCCAGCAAAAGAACAGATTTGCTGAACTACACAAAAGGGTTTGGAATAATCAGAGGTACTTCTGTCTATGAAATTTGTTTCCTGTTAGACTGAGTATGAGGGCTTCACCTCATTGCAGGTTGAAATGTAATTACTTCACCTCTGGTCATGTCCAAAATAAAAGTGTACAGGGACATTATTGAATCAGTTACTTGGTGAGCACATAAGGGAAATTTTTTCCCTCCTATACGGGGTTGTGGATGCCTCTGAAGTCACTGGCTGCAGGCATTTCCGTGCAGAACTGAGGCATTCTCAGATGCTGAACAAAATATGTGAATAGTGCAACATTTCAAAAGCATTGTCCCAAATAAGGAATTCAGCAAATTGAATAAATTACAGCTTGCATACTTTCTTTGCCTTAAAACCCAAATAGGAAAACTTAGCTCAACTGAGGTCAATGGTAAAACTCTCACTGGGATGAAGGTTTCACCCATCAAATCTAATGTCACTTTGTGACTACAACTGTGAAGCCTATGACCCACTTTGCAGGGTTTTGTGCATTTTTTTTCTCTCAAATTTTTATTTAAAACAAGGTCACTATCATGTTTAAGCTCTCACCACCTAAAAATTTGTTACGAAAAGACCATTATTCTAGCACACAATAAGACTATCAACCTAAAGGCACACCAATGGAATAAAACGCTTACTAGTCAATTCATACTTTCTATTATCGTCCAGCAAGAACACTTTGTTTAATTTTCCATACCATAATGACCACAATAAAATATGGAAAGCAATTTTATAGATGTTTCATGATTTTGTCGGAGATTGCCAGACTGCTTTTCTTATATGACAGTTACGTAATGCTAATAATTACTATCAAGACATACACTGATATTTCATAATAATACTATTCTCTCAAATTTTTTTGTATTTTGCACCCGTACTTTATGAACACACAATCAGTCAAACACACACAGTCTGGTAGGTTTCATTGTATTATCTCTTCCAGTTGTACTGCTGAAGCTGAAAACCTTTTGTGAGTCACACCATACACCAGGGGCTGAATTCGCAGTCCGTACACTCCAGAGCACAAGCAGAACTGTACGAAAAATCATGCCGTACAAATGTTTTGTTCTAGAGCATCTAGACTGCAGTTTAAAAAAGTATGTGTAAGTACCACCTGTGAAATAGCATGTTGTATTTCAAAGCAATACTGTAGCATTAGTCTGAATACTTTAAAAGTATTTTTTACTGGGTTTACCTATATGTGTATGCCAGATATTTTTGTGGACTTCTCTTTGGTCCCAGTACTTTTTTCCATTTATATAACTCTTTTATTGTGAAAGACCCAGACACTTCATAATTGTTGAGTGTGTGCATGGCAGAAGGTAGTAATGTTCCAGATCAAAATTCCAAATCATAAGGTTTTTGTGAAACCTACGTCAAACTGTTTGGTACCAAAATTTCCAGAATTGTATACACAGAAAGTGTATATTGTATACTACTTCATTATTATATTCTTCATTCTTCTACATTATACATCATTATTATACTACTTTATTATATATTTCATTATTATATATAATTATTATATAGTATTTCATGATCAACCAGTACCTTACTGTGAAGATCACTAAAGACCAAAGCAAGCAAGGTAAAAAGCAGACAAAGCCAAACATCAGAATCTATTTTTACAAGGAAAAAAGTGCCAGAGTAACTCTAATGGGTAACATCCTTATTTTTAATGCCTCAAGTGAACAATACCACACAGTAAATTGCACAGCAATCAGGGTATCCAGAATGATAAAAAGATCACCTAATATTTCAAGAAGTTAAACCTTAGGATTTCCAACACATCTCAGACCTAAAAATATTCTTCTTAATTAACATAAGTTACTTGAATGCCCATCAACTAATCTAAGCAAGTTACACAAGATGCATTTCAGGATGGGACGAGTCATCATCTGGCAGTGCCAGCTTTCTCTTCAGGAGAACTGAGCAACTTGTTTAGGCTAGAAATTAGTACAACCAAGTGTACTTCAGACAAGCAGCTAGGATGCAGGCAGAGTATGTTTGGGGACATAAGCGAAGAGTTCTACAGAAGCTACCTTGCTGTTCACTGGAGACCCAGCCGCGCATGAAAAAAGCTGTTTTCACAAAGCCTGCTCAACAGTGACAAACTCTGTACAGCATGCTGCTTGCAGATTCAGATTCCCAAATTAAACATAATTTTAAAAAAATGTCTGCCAGGTACATGTGTCCATGACCCCAGAGTCCATGCCCAAGAATTGAGTAAGCACAGTTGGAAAAATGGAAGCTAGATGTATGGGTCTTCACTCTTACCACATCACAAAAACCTGACTGACTAGCACCAAACGAAATGTATTTCCCAAAGGAAAATGTATTTCCTGCTTTTCCTGAAGTGCTCCTACTGATGATAATGAGTATGTCCACCTATCCACCACTGGATAAAAAGGTATTCAGTACTAACAGCTCCACAGCTCTAATTCAGACTTCAAACTCTGTTTTCTCATATGAAATAAAAATAAGAAAACAAAACCAAAAGTGCCATTTGGCAGATGTCTGAAAGCCCTGGCATGCAGATTTGGGGCCAATGCTCGGGTATTTCGGGTTCTCATGTGGTCATATGGGTCTTTCATAAGAAAGACACAGCTCTACGTACTCTGTGCAACACATTTAATGCTGCCTATCATCTAATATTATTCTTCTACCTCCAAAAGAAAACAGGCAAACAAAAATGAACTTAACAGTCTTTCCTACGAAATCAAACTCACCACCATATCGAAGTCAGATAGGTCTCCATCACCAAGGCAGCCATCAACAAATCTCCAGCTGAGTCTTTCTTCAGTACCCTATTACTATTTCATGTCTGACTTGAAATCATGAAATGAGCTGGTGAGGTAACATATGCAGAAATTCTAGCAATACACTGTCTTTGTTTCAGATGCAAATAACATCATCTCCCAGCATTCACTTAAAACCAAAGCAAAACAATGCCTAGATGGAGGCCAGCTGGTTAAAGCAATTCTCATATCCACACAAATAAACCAAACCCTATAAATACTCATTAAGATACTTCTTCCAAACTCCATTAAAAAAAATGAGAGATTGCTATTTATTGTTATCTATCTATTTAAAAAAATCTTGGAATACACTCAGACAAAAAGGTGCTAGGGGACACATAAAAGAGAGGATGAGAGACAGAGGAAAAAAAATACTGCATTTTTGGAAATTAGAGTCACTTTATTGAAGAAATAAAGATTTCCTACATAAAGTAAAATACTAATCACTGCAGTTTGCATAAAAGCTCTGCCTACGGAGTCTGAATAAGAGATACTTCTCTAACTTCTGTGTTTCCCTTGCTCTTTATTTTTATTTATCATTTATTTGTTCTTCTGCTC
>VYZV01021882.1:0-16925 GCA_013401275.1 Pandion haliaetus | reverse complement strand
CAGGGGAATCTCTGCTCCAGTGCCTGGAGCACCTCCTCCCCTTCCTTCTTCACTGACCTTGGGATCTGCAGGGTTGTTTCTCTCACATGTTCTCGCTCATCTCTCTGGCTGCCATTTTCTGAGCCCCACAACTTTTTATTCCTTCTTAAATATGTTATCACAGAGGCGCTACCACAATCGCTGATTGGCTCGGCCTTGGCTGGTGGCAGGTCTGTCTTAGAGCTGGCTGGTATTGGCTCTGTCAGACAAAGGGGAAGCTTCTAGCAGCTTCTCATCAGAAGCCACCCCTGTAAGCCCCTCCCCCCCAGCCCCTGCTACCAAAACCTTGCCACACAAACCCAATACACTAATGTACATGGGATTTCTAAGAAGGCAGCAGGACAGTCATAGAATCATTTAGGTTGGAAAAGACCTTTAAGATCATCAAGTCCAACCATTAACAATGCCCACTAAACCATGTCCTGAAGCACCCTGTCTACATGCTTTTTGAATACCTCCAGGGATGATGACTCAACCACTTCCCTGGGCAGCCTGTTCCAATGCCTAACAACCCTTTCAGTAAAGAAATTTTTCCTAATATCCAATCTAAACCTCCCCTGGCACAACTTGAGGCCATTTCCTCTTGTCATTCAGGCTTGACATCATAACACCTTTCCTTGTCCCTTCTAGCTTTCTGCTTCAACTTCTGTCATCACCAGCAGCTCCTGCAATACCTTGTAAGAATTGTCATCATCAGTTGCCCATGAGACAGACACTGTAGTTGACAGTCAACAGACAAATACACTGAGAGCACAAACAAGCTCTCAAATGTACTTCAATTCAGCAAAAATAGAAAGGAAGTACCAAGTTTTTAGGTGGAAGTGGGGTTTGCAGTTTCCCATATATCACTTGGATTCTGCAGAGTGCTTTTAGGGGAGAAAGTGAACAGTTTAGTCCTCCAGGCTTCTGGTTTTTTTGCTTAATTGGTTTAAAGTGTTTTCAGATTTGTTTGTTTAATGATATGGATTAGTCACACTTAGTTCTACACACCTTCTGAAAAAGAAACAAGAGCATCTTTGGGTGTGGAGAAGTTTGTTGTGTCCTACCTTAGCACAATTCCCGCTCCCAACTCTCTTCCCTGCTGCAATGTCACATCTCTGTGGAAACAACATGGAAACATCTTGGGAGAACATAAGAAATGGGAGGCCATGGACCAGCTCACAGCGATTGCTTTGGGCTGACACATAATGGTGGGCTTGTGTGGAAATATTAGACTGGGAACTGCTGCTGAGGCCTGGGAATGCCTCTGCCAGGAGGACAGCAGCCTCAGGCTGGAAAGCAAGCAGTCACCTCAGCCAGCAACTGTGTGTTGGATGGTGCAAGTCCAAGCCCTCCCTATGTGCAAAAAGGTCGGTGCTGATTTACAGCCAGCAAGGTGCTGTCTTTGATTTTCATCCCTGTTTCTGACAGTTCTCCTACATATGTTTCATTCTAGCCCATGATTAAGTTGCACAGAGCTCACTCAAGCAGTTGTTTAAAATTAAACAGGTATTTCAGGGTTTTCCTCAGTTTCATCCTTTGCCTTGCATTTCACTGGAGAGCAAGCTGGTCTGTTAGGCTGAAAACGTCTCCGAATTAATAGGTCAGTTGCCAGCCCAGACATAATCATCACATGAAAGGTATCTTGTGTATTCAGGTTCCCAACAGAGTAAGTACCTACACATTTATCACACCACAACCTCCCTTCTCTGTACAACCAGGCAGAGCTGTGACTGATAAAGGGCAGAAGCCTGATACAAAGCTCATTCCCAAGGAGGAAGTGCAGCTGGGGAGAATTGCACCAAAGCCAGGTGTGCTGACCCTCATGAGTGCACAACTCTGCTTCATCAAAGGGCTCTGGTGGGCTGTAACCCCTGGGAGCACAGCTCACAGCACCAGGAATCGGTAGCCAAACCCCACATCAAAATGTCACGCGAGTGCTTGACTTCCTGTGGTGCACTGTGTTTTGTAGACACTCATAAATGAAAGATACAATTAATCTAGTTGCTTTTTGGCCCCACTATTGGACTTAAAGATCTGAAGGTAAGGTCTGACTATTCCTGAGAGGGAACACACTTTTCAGTAAAGGCAATGGATGGAGTCTTAGGACAGCTGGGTCCTCTGCTCAGCTGTGCTGTGGGTTCCCTGAGAAACACCCGGCAAGCAGATCAGCACAGGTCCTTACAACTCTGTTGTCCCACAGATATCAGCACCTCTCCAGCTTGGGGGCATAACCTAACAGTGCAAAGGTATCTTAGGTCTATGGTTAATTACCCCTGTGCTGGTCATCGTATTTAGCTGACCACATGCATACATGTAGCCCACAGAGGCACAATTATTTAGCTTAAGCTTCTCTCTGTGCCTCCTGCTGTGTCATGGCTCGACCATCCACATACATGTATATCATCGATTGAGGCAACTTATTTGGCAGCTGATACCTTGATGTGTTCATATGTTTGCATCATGCTGGTAGTGCACAGCCATGGGAGTCATCAAGCTTGTAAGGTGTTATGTGTCATCTCTAAAGGTGATTAAAAATATCTGAAACAGAAATAAGTAGAAGTTTCACCAGCTGAGGAGTGATTACATCAAATATAACTGTACAATTGTGAAAAAAGACATTACACCAAAGCATATCTAAAAATGGCAAGCATCATTAAAAAGATAGAAACAAAACCGGAGGTCCTTCCATATTCACGTCAGAGACTAAAGTGGGAGAGCCCTTCCAAAAGGACAGACTACTCAATCCCTTCTGCTCACACAACAGCATGTAGGAAACGGGTCAAGAGCATTTAGCATCTGGTTGTGAAGCAGGCATTGGTACCACCAGTAGGTGAACTGGAGCTCAGCAGAGAATCTTTAATGACAGGCCAAACAACATGTGGCTCATCGTAGACGTTAATACCATGCTGGCTGGGTACAGCATAGTACTCCCTAGCCCAGACAACTCTGGGTGCTGTGTTGAGGCACCTTATTCATGAGGTTTTGACAGAGAATGAGATGTGACTTCACCATGTTTCGCTATTTTCTTTGGGTGGCAACCACTCAGTGTAACTGTGCTTGATGATCTTTTGCTGGAATGGATGCTTGTATTGAAATCTCAAAAGGATGTGCATCACTGTAAGCCATATTTCAAACTCACAGGCTTCCAAGAGGTTTGGCCTATTCAGACCTGCTTAATTAATATGCCTCTTTTCAGTCATCATCTCCAAGACTGTTGACACCAATATATTTTTTTAAAAGCTCAGTGAAATTTCCCAGTTTTGCTTTGCATGACTTTTAATTTATTGTTAGTTTATTTCCACACTTTTAGGGACAGATCCCCACTGGCTTTAACTTGGTATGCAGAGAAGCTCGCCCCTTACCATAGAAATTAATTCAGTTTTATGTTTTTCAGAGTCCTGTTGGTTGAAGGCAAAATTCAGTACAAAACTCCTAGACATTTTGATCTCTCCATAGAGACTAAGTTTATGGACATGAAGGGCAATCAGCCGATTGCTGTAACAAGCTCTGTCATATGAAAAGACTGAGATTACAAAACTCAAGCCAGAATAATTTGCCCCTTTTTATTGTTAAAACAGTAACAGAACTTTTTTTAACAAATTCTGTTTAGCCATAAATGTTACATATACTTTTAGCTAATTTTCATGCTACCATTTTTTTAGTAGAAATTTTTCCAGGAAGTAATCTTTTAAATTAAATATTTATCAAAACATTACAGTAAGAACATAAACATTTCAGCCAGTGTAACTAAATCATTCAACCAGGACAAAGAAAATGTACTTCTAATATTTAAGGTAGAGAAAATTAATATAGCACGTCATCTTATTAATTACAGCTGTTCACATTTCCTTATAAAGTCATCAAGAATGTCAGCTATCCACATTTCATCATTTCAAAGTATAGATCTAAAAGGCACAATCTTACCCTGAAGTTCAAGAAGACCTTCTAGGAAAGCAACAAGAACTGATGAAAATCAAAGACACATCGCCTTTTAGAAAATTACTTACAATGATCTTCCTGAAAGCAACAAAAAATTTCCCCAGATGACTATTCTTCAAGTCAAGCAGAATTTTCCAAGCCTGACCCCTATTGACTGAAAATAATGGGAGCCTTCTCCCTGGTATATGTGAGTACTGGATCAAATCCTCACTTAATCAAGTCTGTTCTCTAAATTAGTCCAGGAATTCAACCATGGCATAGATAGAATAAATTAAATTATAGCTATCTGCTTGATACTGGGAATACATGTTTCCATTAATACATACAGGCAGTCTTAAACTACTGGGGAGTGTGTAAGTGAAAAATAGTTTGAAAAAGAATGCAGAGAAAATATTCAAAGTCCATTAAAAAAAAAAATCTTCACTGTATAAAACCACAAAGGCCTTGAAGCAAAGAAAAAAAAAAAATCTGACATCTCATATTAAACTATCATATTTGGAAGGTCCAAAAAATACAGCAACAAAACTTCACTCAGCAACAACTGCGAATGACAAACACAGGCTTACAAAGACTCCCAGCAGGAAGAAATCACTGTGTGTGTATGGTAATGGAGCAGGACCTGGCTGAAACAGGGCAGTTGGGTTTTTTGGTGGTGTTTAAATCCCTTTCATCCACTCTCCACCTCTATCTCACCCACCAGGCTTGGGGTTTTTTTCTTAAATATCTGAGCAGAGTGGATCTCTAGCCAAGCCTTCAGCCTGCAGAGCTAGATAGCCCCATCATGTGCCCTCAGTGCTTAGGCAGTGACTTGTAGCCACACTGTACTCCCACCTTCAGCTGCTAGTTCCCATCTGAATGTTGTTTCATTTTGGTTTGGTTTTTGCTCGAGAAGAAGTGTGCTGTGCCATATAAGTGCTGCCAAGTGGCAAGTTGCACGTTTCAGTGCTGTAGCTCCCTTTCATTTCAGTACATCAGTGGTCCTTACACTACTCATTCCCTCTTTGCACTGTTAGTATCTCTAGAGTCTTGTCATACTCTATAGTTGAAATATTGTTATTATTGGGTCTTCTCCACCTACTATCTTTTCCAAATTGTATTCACATATTATCTATTCCATCTTCCAGGTTGTTAGAAAAGATGCTGTAGAAAACTAGGCCATATGCCAATTCCTGCAAAAACTCAGTTTCAAACTCCCCACGTCAGAAACCTGTTATCATTTGTCCTAACTTTCCCTTTAGAAACTTTTAGCCATTTTCAGCCAACGTAACAGCATTCCCATCCCTGCCAAATGGCATTATTTTCCAAAGGCAATTTTGTGAAGCACGCGACCTAATGTTTTCTTAACATCCAGAAATACCACCTCTGCCCTCTTCCCTTCATCTGCCCTTTCTGTCATTCAGCTGAGAACGGCCGCAGTACACAAGTTGAGGTGGCACAGTTTGGAATAGGTACTTGCCACTTCTGTAGTACCCTTCTTTGCTACTGGTTTTCAGATTATCTGTCCTAATACCTCCATCGTTTTACTGGACAGGCCGATTACATTTACTAGATGCTAAATGACGAGATTTCTTCCCCCCCACACTCCCCCCCGCTTACTTCCCCTGCACTTTACACTCTGTGCTTTACATACTCTGTTTTATTCCAGGGGCCAGTGGTTCAGCTTTCAAAAGTACCTCTTAGTGATTCAGTATGTTCGTAAATTTCCTTAAGATGAGGGAACTCACATCACTGTGTTCTGCTGATTTGTGCATCTAATTTTCTCAGGTATTTACTTACCTGCATTTATCAATAACCATACCATCTATGATCTTCATTGCTTCTTAATTGCCCATATTCTTTTATTTCCCTTTAAATGATAGATTCAAAAAAAGCAGCTTAGTGGTTCAGTCATATTAAAATCATAATTGATTTTGCCTCACTCCTCATTTATTAATGGACTTACACTACCTTCTCGCTAATAAACCTCCCAGTAATGAGTTTAGTCCACAGAGGATACATTTCCACCTCAACAAACCACCAAGCAATTTAGGACAGTTGGTAGTCTCTGCTTAAGGGAGTCCGAAAACTGGAATAGAAATTTATGAAGGCCATAATTAAAGTACTTTTAGAGAGCTGTGTGGGGAGTTTACCGACATTCTTTGCACCATGCCCATCTGTGGTCAGTGTAATTAATCCTTCACTTGCAATCCAGTAAGAACTAATCTGCACTGACAATTTTTGATAAAGAGGAAGCTTCAAATATTTACACAGCAATCAAATTCTGGTCAAGTTCTTCTTTTGAAGAGAAAAGATTTGTGAAGGTGATGAGGGCAGATCTTTTTGGAGCTGCTCAGTGCTAGGGAAGGCGTGCAGACAGCAGAAAAGCCATTCACTGGGATAACGGCTGTTCCAGATGTGTGGAAAGCCCAGCACATCCAGAAAAATCAGAAGCAGGACTTTGCCAGTTCACAGTTATTAGCGGGAGAAGATTACCTCATGGAAGTAAAATATAACCAGTAGTTTCTACTGGAATTACTTAAATGGAAGCACAGTTACACACTTGAGGGAGTGAAGGTCATTGGGCTGAGAGACAACACACTGAGACACAAGCAAAACTCTCAGATGGCGAAGGTTTAATCATATCCCTTTCTGCATTTAATGACAAATCCCTGTGACTTCCTTTCCTTCCAGTATTGTAAGATTTTAGGGGCAAGAAACTTATTTGTCCAGCACCTAAAACACTGTGGTCATGGTACAGAAGGGGGCTTCTCATAAATCATAAGCTTGTAGTGCTGCCTAGCAAGAAACTCCTGTAATAGCACTATTTTCTCCTGTCCTTGCACGTGATTACTCAGAGACATGAGAAAGAGGACAGTGAGAGGAGTCTTCCTCCCTGATGGTGTGTGGGAGCTGCATAGCAGCTCCTTTGGCGACTGATAGGATGCTGAGGGGAAGAAAATGGGCTAAACTGGAGAAGAGGAGAGTCCTGCTGGCCTCAGCCCTCCAGCTGATGTAGGGACCTTGTCAGAGTGACTGTTGACAGGGAGTTAGGTGCTCCCTGATTTGCACCTCACTGGGAGGGTGGTGCTGGAGTCTTGCCTTTTTGATTTGCTGATGCTTAATGCTACTTTGCAAAGGCATAAATACCTCCTTACATGTAAGGGAGAATCAGGTCTAGAAAGATTAACCTTTGCATAGAAATCACTTACTTTCTTCTGGATCTCTCTTTTTGGGATCTTGGGATTATGGAGGTGTAATGATTAATTTTTTTGGTGAGCTCTGGGATGGACAACGCATGTTTCTCTTCTTGCTATTTTCTTACTGTTTCCCCCCTTTTTCTACACAAGTAAATACAACTGCTAAAGCAAGATCAGTCCAAGACTTTACATTCCTCTGTATGCAAGTAACCCACATACAGTTTTATCCATGGCAATTTGTCACTGATAAACTCACACACACACATGCACGCACACAAAAATGCAGGTGCCAACCAACCAAAATAACAGCAAACTAAACTACCTTTGCATTGAGATAAATAATTCTACTACGTGAAGAGGAATGTAAGATCTGGGAGGGGATGCAGGGAGCAACACAGGAGAGTGCAGCTTTTCTAACAGCATTTTTAGTTGTCATTAAACACAGTCAGGGTTTCCAAAGCTAAAATACATGTTAACACATTCCAAAACACTTCTATTAAAATATTTTTTCAGTACTTCAGTACAGTAAATGATGCAAAGCCAAAATTCCCCAGACAATGCACAGAACATTAGAGAATTAGTTTAACATTCTGACAACCCTGCAATTTTATTTAAACAAGTTCTTCCCTACCCAATTCCCTGCAGAGAAGTATTGTACCCTTTTGTTGATTGTAGTGGACATATTGCAGATCTCCGATTACCTTCCCAAAGGACCACCCACTACAAGAAGTTTTTTGTGTTGCAAGCACAGCTTAGCTCATTCCTCTCCCCCTCCTATTCACCTTCTTTTTTCTTTTCTTCTTGTTTTTTCCTTTTTTTTTCCTCCCTTTTAATTTTCTTAGCATTCTCATACGCTGCGGATGAGCTGACAGACTAGCCTGCCATCTGTTCTTTCATGACATGGTGCAACCTAATCAATTATCCCCTAACCACTTTGGAGTAAATAAAATGTCTACAATAATAATAATTAGTCAGTTAAAAAGAAAACAGCATCATGCAACTCCTGGTGGGAATTAGGTAGATTTCAGAACACAGCATTTTATTAACTGAGATTATTAGACCAGGAGAAGACAACTTCGTGAGGAAAAAAAGTCACCTTCAGTAATTTATTCTGAGACATAAGACAGTACCCCTAGACTTTGGACATCTTTGACCCTTTGCAACCAATGATTCCAGGTTCAAGTAAATTTACCACTCATGAGTTTCTAAAATTTTGCTATTAATAGATGTGTTAGCATAAACATGAGAATTTGTATTAGTATTAGGACTGTATTAAAATAACAATTAATATTAAAAAAAAAGACAAGCAGATGACATTTATGTAGTGTGAAGAGGCATATACATTTCTTCAAACATACGTATAAGGCCTGACATCTTCAGGGAGAGACTTGTCCACAACAATCAGCATGAGTAAAAATCCCGAGTAAAAAGAGTACATTACACATGCACCCACTTCAAGAACAGGCAAAAAGCGGAAACACAAACTGCTACAAACAGAAATCAGGTTTCCAATATAATATTAGGAATTAAGAAAATCAGGAAGATAGCAATTAATATCAGTGGACACCAAAGATCACACAAAGCAGTTCCCTATTAAGTTAATCTGAACATTGTTTTTCACAATGCAAACAACTGCTTGCTATTTTAACTCTATGGCATTGATTTAGTCAGAATGCAGTAGCAATTATTCAACTTAATCAATTGCTGGGCATTTAAAATATATCTTACCACTCAAGCGCATAGCATATTTGCAGCATTTTTACTTTTACAGCATGAAGGAAGCAATAGATAAATCAGAAAGATTCAGTGTTCCAGTGAGATCATTAGCAAATTGCCTACTAAAAGTTCGGTCAAGGAATTGATACAATCTCAGTGCACAGATGACACTGATGGATCAGAGGGAAGAACTTCCTCATTACTGTCCTTATTTTGAATATGAATGGATGTCATGTACACTCTTCATTTTGTGTCCTGAAAGAAGTCAGCATGTATAGCTGTGCTACCAAATCACATTTTTGATCAGTAAGTTGTTTTAAAAAAAACTTTTTTTTGCCACGTTTCTAAGTATTAAGGACATGGCATTAAGTAAAGTAACTTCACGTGTACAGATGCTGTCCCCAGTCTTCTCTAAACTGTAAGCACTTCACATCCTTTAATTATCGTCCTCTGGAGAACAAATTTTACCAGTAAGATAGAGAACAACATCACAATGTGAGTCTGAACTTTTCACCTAAAATTGCCTGATGAGCCCGAGACAACATAGACTATCTCCTGTGAAGTAAGGAGCATGAAAAATTGTAGGAACCATCTTAGAGGCTACAACTTTGACACACATAAATATCAGACCACCTACTATAGTATTCCAAAGTCTAGGTAGCTAGAGAATACAGAGTACAGTGAATATGTGTGTTTGCTCTCATGCTGCCCCATCTTGACTGGTGCAAGATCAAGGCAATTACCCATAACATATAATGCATGGCAGCAAGGAATCTCTTATTTTATGATGCTGTTCTTTACAGGCTAGATTGTGCCTGTTCTTACACATTGATGGTGAGGCATGAGGCAGACTCAGGCTTACATCCTTCTGGCCTTGTTGCAACTTCTGACAAGAACATAAACAATCAGGTGGGAACATGTAGAGACAGGGTGGAGAAAAATCTCCGCCATGATGTAGGCCAATGAAGATAATAAAGCAATGAATCACAGATCTTCATCAGTCCCTCCATGACTGCTCCGCTGTGATTTCTGTGACATGTATGTATCAACATATTTGCCTGTTTAGGTTCTCATACCACTCCTCCTCCTGCAGTAGCCAAATGCTTCTGGCATCCCGACAATATGCTTAATTTCCAATTTTCTAGGTACTTCAAAGGAGCATTCACCTTTCTGTTGCAGCCGCTAACCTCTTGCTTCTGTATGTTCCTCCATGTTTTACCATCCACTTCAGAAAAGGGCTAGCAATTATTTGCCTGATGTTTTCCTAACTTTGACCACCTTGAAATGTGATTTTGTGATTTTTGTTGAAATGTAGGACATAGATCCCTTGCAGGCTTTTACAAACATGAGAGTTCCCATGTGTCGTTGACACTGATGAATTGCTAGATCACTACAGAAGAACTTGGAAATGGCAATGGAGCTGGCTCCACCGGAGCCAACTTGAGCTCCTGAGAGGGACCAGAGGGGTTTTTGATTCTTTTTATTACATGATATCAATTAAGCATTTAACAAGTTACAATAAAAAGCAACTTTCCAATGGAATTTTTAACACAATGGAAACAAATTACCTTTGAGATGGTTGTCATTTGGAATCTTGAGTAGAATGAAAATAAGGCAAATGCCAACACATATTGATTCAGAGTGCCCATAACGACTTGCCAGGCATCCCTGTTTCAAATCACATAAATCTGTGCAGCTTCTCTTTGATGGCAACACAAAATCCTGTGTGAAACACATTGAATGGCACAGCTGATGCAGAATACTAGCAGAAGATACTGCAACAAGCAGCTTTTGTTTTGAAGTGGGTACCTCTGTTATGCAATTCTCTTAGAATTTGCTTCTTTCAAAGAATGAAAGAAAAAAAAAAGCCTCAGCAAACAAAAACAACAATTCCCATACATTTCTCAACTGAGATGATATTTCCACACTTGGGCACAGTCTATTCACAGCAATTCTAAAATTCTGGTACTGGCACAGAGGCTATATTTGTAGCACTCAGCTGGAGTAAAGAACCACGATGAGTGGGATATAGGTATTTAGTAGACGAGAGAGGCTTCAACTCACTAAACAAGAATGATGCCTATAAACAAAAAATAGCAGTGGAATTCACTAATATCAGCAATGTGCTGATTAGGCACACAAGCAGCTTTAACAACTCCCTTGTATTTTGAGCCTTTCTGAGACTTTCTGTAGTCACAAGGAAGATGAGACAGAACTATTGTGGACAAAACTGGTAATTTAAGACTATGGACAGCACTTAGCTTTACTGACGTGCAAACATTAATTTGCAAGCTTAAGAACTTGTCCTTGTAATTTTGCATATATCCGAGAAAAGCTAAACAATATGAAAAACTTCTGAACAGTTCACCAAAGACTCATTTCAGCGACAGGGATGAGGGAGAGTGCAAGTAGTCATCTCCTTGTTACCCTTCTCACACAAAAGCCAGCCACAAATGTTCTCTCAGGCTATGGGGATGAGGAACATACTTTGCCCTCTCTCTGCTTCTTTGCCCTTGGGAGAAGTGGGGAGGGAGGGACACAGCGGAGAGAAGATGAGGTGTTGACTGTGTTTTCTGTCCATGGAGGCACACAAAGCAAACCAGAGTATGTGTGAAGGCATGCACAGCATTGCTCTGAAGACTGGTATAGGCTCTGCAGGCCACCTGTTCGGAAGGGAGAAACTGTCTCTTACTGAGCTCCCCCCACATTTGTACAACATCTGACACTATTCCTTTGCAACCTCACTCTACATATGTTTTCTTACCGGTGTACACAATGTCACAGGCACCGTTCCCCCTCCCTCAAGCAAGAGGGTCCTTTCATTTCACTAAGGCGCATTGTCATATCTGCAGATTCTTCCTGCTTATTTCTGGTGTGATTTCCATATGCACAGCACTTCTAGAGATGTGTGGCTGTCTATGCAGTGCAGACAGAAAGAGCATCATCTTTTCCCCTTCCCATGGCCAATGCTCCCTCAGCACTGCACATTTGTTAGAGCCCAGACACATTAGCAAATTTAATATCTTTCACCTTCTCCGACCTTTTCCCTGAGGTTCGCAGCACCTTAGAAACTCTCCTGAGGATATGAAAAAAAAGCCTCCAGTGCTCCACGCACATGTGTGGACTTTCTCTTGTGCTGTACACAAGTTCAGTTAGATGCTCTTCAGCCTTTGATCTTCTTTAATCAGAAGATGGAAGTCGGCTGAGGAAGGAGGATATGAGCTTTCTTTCATGCTTGTTCTAGTTCTTAGGTCCAATAAAAAGGACAGCACAAGGATGCTTGGGGAATTAAGTGAGAGGTAATCAAAGAAGTAACTGAGAGGGGTCTGCACCCTGCCAGCTATCCTGAGCTTTGCNACCTCAAGCTCATCTTTATTAGCTTTTTCACACTATACAGTCCTCTCATCGATTACAAGGGCCAGCACAAAGCAGCCTAATGATGGGTCAGTCTTAATGAGAAAAGCGGCTGCTCTTGAAGTGGTGTGGCTTCGTCCTGCACCCTGCCGAGTCCTGGCATGTAGAGCTTTGCCTCCTTTTAGAGAGCAGAGCCATGGAAAATCAACAGTGAACAGCCTGGTGCCTCTGAACAGAAAGGGCCATGTGCACGGCTATTTAGTGCTGTAAAAGAGAGAGCATTTGCACAAATGGGAGTGAACATAAGGAGGCCTTCAGAGAAGAATGGGGCCTTGGCAAATTTATAGACTCCCCTGAAAGAAAGTGATTACAGATCATTATCCAATTGAGGCAGATTGATGGGTTAGGGTCAAAGTAATACTGCAGAGCTCACTGGAGGGACAATGCCTGCTTGTCAGTTCTGTCCGGGAAAAGAAAGAGAAGGGAAACTACCACACAGAGAGGAAAGACTTAAGCTTTTCCAGCCTCTATCTGAAAAATCGTTACTTATCTTGAACATGTGTTCTGTCAAAAAAACCAAACCTGAAATTGCAGGAGCAGTATCGCCGAGTTTAAACTGGGCATTCAGAATTGTAAATAATTGTGCAAATACTGCGCAAACAGCACGCACGCAAAGCCTTGTGACCATTACTCTCGGAGATTACAATGAGTATTAGCACTAGTAATGGATAAATCGCATCTTTATTTCATTTATAAAAAAAACCCCAAAGACATCTTCTAAAATAAATGTGTATATTTTTTTAATTTTGGTGAAAGAAGGATGGTTTTGTTAACAGCTATGGTTGAACAGATTTTAAACTCTGCAACATCTGGTCAGGCAAAACTCAGCAATACTGACATTGAATAAAACAAGAATAATTGTGCTTCTATTGTTTCTTCTGTATTGATTTTAGAGTGTTTAAAAGTGCTTTGCATTCATGCACTTTTCAAATAGCCATAGAAATGGAAACAGCATGGCCCAAAAAGCAGCTCACAGCATTTATTGTGCATTTGCCTCCCATTTTCCAATATGATTTTGGAATGTAAAGAATTTGAGCAAAGAGAGAAAACAATGCATTCATGAGAGACCTGATTTGTTTTTTAATTGTGTTTATTTATTAACTTCTCTGTTGTTCCCCATGTCTCAGAAGCAGAGCACCACACACACTTTAATGGATGCATCCCCATGTCCCAGCGGATAGCAGAGTAACACTGGCTCTGTTTCAAATAAAAGCTCAGTAGGGCAGCTTGCCTTGGGGTCACTGTCTTGAGAGTTTAGCAAGGGCTCCCTCACGTTCCATTACAAAACCTCCACAGACATGGAAGTTACAGCCCCAGCACTTACCGTGGCTTTCCTGGCACCTCATGTGCTCTCGCAGAGGGTGTTCAGACACAAAAGGACCTATCCTGACTCAGAGCCCATTGAAAAGAACACAGCAATTTGCTTCTATGGACTTTGGCTCAGGCATGAAGTAGTCCTGACAGAGTGACCTGAAAAATTTGTAGGAATTCCAGATACAGGTACTGGTAGCCTAACTCCCATCCATTGCAGTGATGGAAATGACCTGTCCTGCAGCCATTAGATAAACTCTGGCTCAGCCTTGCAAATAACTGGGTACACCCAGACTTCCTTGTTCTCACTTAAAGTAGTAAGGATAACAAAGGACATTGCTGGCTTCACACTCATCTGCAATTTCTAAAAGTGTTAAAAGCATCAAGAGAGACTCCCAGACTCTCACTTTATGCACTACCTCTCTTGTACAGCACATATGTTTCTTAATGTTTATTTGGTAGCATCCCAGCTGCAGGATGATCATGTTCCTTCTACAGTGTATTTCCAAAAAGGGATCTTTAATACCTCTGCTGGAAGGAAAGAGATCACTCACCAAATTCCTGCTTCTTTTTGTGTGGGGTCCCCCAGGCTCTTAGCACCACCATTTTCATCTACTCTCTTATGATTCTCAAAACAGCTATGTTTTCAGTGTAACTGACCACCCTTCTCCACTGCCCTGAGATGGTTTGTCATCTCATCTTGTATCTATAAACCAGAAAGGACCCCAAATGACATTTATCCCAGAAAAATTACTGGAAAGAGCCATGGGGGGGGCTGTGCAACGCCATTCCACACAAGGCATCTTCCCCCACCTCGGCATCTGATGAAATCAGGGATATGTTGCGTGGTAGGAAAAAAAAGAAAAAAAAAAAGTGTTTTTTTGCCTAACTTATTCTTTTTGCTAGGCTGGAGTTTTAACTTACAAATATATTCCCTGAACTAAGCTTGACACTTTGAAACTTTTCCCATTTTCCTCATTTATCATTTTATTATTGGGTGTGACATAGGTTCCTCCATGCCACACGTTCTTGAATCTTTCGGCATATAATGGAGTTGTAACTGAAACAGGATACCACATATGAGACAGCATACATTGTGCTAAGATATTTTTTATCTTGCCTTTCCTTCTAACTTTTCTGTGCTTTGGCCTAACAGTATTCTTTCTTGCTGTGCATGGTTTAGAAACAACTTGTAGCTACTCTTTTCCTAAAGTGCTGCTTGCATTTGTTTCCACTTGCCTCCTCCAGTTCGGCAAGAGATATGCATGTGTTCAGGACTCCATATGTTTTCAGAGATAATCTGCTTTTTACTACCAGTAAGAATAACCTTGAGTACATATTGCACTGTCACAACATATTTTCTATATGAATCAGAAAGTAAAACTGGTGCATTGGAAAAGCAGACCATATTTTTAACAGGGAAATTCATAAACCATGGTTTTATGAACAGAGCAAGCTGAGGGGTGGGGGTGGGGGATATCACAGGAAAACAGATGTGTGCTTATGATCTGAACTCTCTGTCCTACCAACATCATGTTACATCGGGGTTGATCCACAGAGAAGTCTCCTTTAAATGCAGGCTGGGTGCTGAACTGTCCATGCTATTTCAGTGAAATCAGTGTGGGCACACCAACTGGAAATCAGCAGAGAACAAGGTCGAGGGAGCAAAATGGCTGTTCCCTTCCACTCCAATCAAGAAAACTATCAGCTATTCAGGGGAAGAAAACCCACCAAACAAAAAAACAAACAACAAAAACCAAACCACAAATCCTAGAATCACTCAGCTGGGAATAAGGGAAGGAAAAGAGTGTTTCTCTTAAGGACACTTTCTGCTCTATTTATAGCTATAGTTTGTATGGCGCTTAACGCTTGACCCACAGGGTTCATAGGTAAGTAAGAAATGCACAGACATGTGTATTCTAAGAGTTATATTTCATCCATATGTGCAAAATAGTCACAGGAGAGCTGCAGAAAACTACACACTTGGGGTAGCAACCTTCCTAGTCCAGGAACAACCTCTGAATCATGCTAAGTCTATCCTCTGGCAAATCTTGAGTTTCAATGACAATTCTGCTTGAGTAAAAAGTCAGAGCAAAATCCTGAGGCATTCAGTGTTGGTGGAAGTTTTGCCACTGACTTCATAGGATCCAGGAGTTTAGCATGAGAAGCCTTGCCCTCTAATTTTTTTCATTGTATAATGGTTACAATACTATAGTGGCAAAAAAGATGCAATAATCCCTCAGAGGATGTACATATAGCTTCCCAGTCAGATCAGTGTGAAAAGAGTGAGAGGAGAAACTAGTCCATTTCAAATTTCTAGTATCCTGGAAGAGTTCCCTTATTTTTAAGTTCTCGAGGCAAAAGAAAAACAAACAAAACTTTCTTCCTAACATAGCTTCCTTTCTTTTACTTTTTTTTTTTTAAGTAGGTTTTTTTTCCCCCTTTTTTTAAAGAAGGGAGGCATCTTAACTGTGCGAGTGAATTGGGCTTACTAAAACATGTTTCTGCCTGCTGAGTCTTATCGTAGCTGTATGTAGTGTTCTTTGTGTTGATCCAGCATCCCCTCTACACAGAGCTGGCAGGATGCTGACAACAATTGCAGATATATAATTTGTTTAAGAAAAAATACCAAAATTGGGCTGTATTATCCATTACCAGTTTCTCAATTCTGCCTACAAACAGCTTGAATTAAAAAATAACTTTTATGGTTAAGTGCCTTTCTTCACAGGGAAGAACATCTTCCCTGTGCTCTCAGGTGGGGGGACTCTAAGGAATATTGGCATAGCGGGTGCCTACACTCGTTGTGTAGACAGGGATTCCTACACAGTGCAAAGCTCCCTAAAGATCTGCTGAAGCCTCCTCTTTACCTACAGAGCCAGCTCTGTTACTTCAGCTGTACCAGGCTACTGCCTTTGATTTATCAGATGTATCCTGGTGTTGTACATACAAGTAGCAATACTATTGTACCTGTAAAGCCTAAGAACATGAGTAACATCAGGTTTATATAGTTCATATATAATTTCTATTCAGAACAACATAAGCAAGTCCAATATTTTAGATGACAATGATCAAATGAAATGTATTACCCTTCTATAGGAACTTTTATTTATGCATAAAACCGTGAGTAAAAGGGCATTTAATTTTAGCAGTGAAGGGAACATGAAGACCTTCTTCCATCTAAAAATGCCTTCACATTCTCTATTATTTTTCTGTCCTTAAAGACATGTTTGGCCACTGAGATCATGACTTTATGCACAATGAAAAGATGAAGAACCTCTCTGCCCGAGGTCATTCTCTCCAATCAAACCCAGGTCTATAATGGGGCTAAAAGTTGTTACCACATGCCTG
>VYZV01021880.1:13226-23794 GCA_013401275.1 Pandion haliaetus | reverse complement strand
TGGGAGGGACCCCACGCTGGAGCAGGGGACGAGTGAGGAATCTTCCCCCTGAGGAAAGGAGCAGCAGCGACGATGTGTGGCGAGCTGACTCAACCCCCATCCCCTGTTCCCCTGTGCCGCCAGGGGGAGGAGGTAGACAGCATCGGTAGTGAACTGAGCCGGGAAGGCGGGAGGGGTGGGGGGAGGTGTTCTGATGTTTAGTTTCCCTTCCTAATACCCTTGTGTTTTGTTTTTGATTTGATTTGTAGTAAATTAAATTGATTTTGTTTCTTCCCCAAGTTGAGCCTGTCTTTTGCCCGTGACCATAAGTGGGGAGTGATCCCTCCCAGTCCTTGTCTCGACCCACGAGCCTGCCTTTGGATTTTCTCCTCATCCCAACGTGGCCAGGCGAGGGGGTGGGGGGTGAGCGAGCGTCTTCGTGGTGCTTTGTTACCGACTGAGCTGACCTGAAACCACGACACCAGTATCTTTGCTTTCGCAATGAGAAGCAGAGAGACCCTGGAATTCAGTGCTGGGGACTACCTTTACAGTTGCACAAGCTCCCTGGAAGGGGCTGAGCTCCCAGGGTGTGTGGTACTGTCTTGGAAAGGTTTGTCCTCTCCACACTACACAAGTAGGCTGCCTTTCTTTCCTGCCATTGTCATCACTCCTCGTGTTTGCTTGGCATGCTGGACTTCTGTTCCTAGACTTTAAATGTAGCCACTGCAATGCTGAAGCACTGGGTGGTGAGTTAACATCAAAATGTTCCAGTCCTGGTTTGTTCCCTGCTTCTTTACTGCCTTGTCCCTTTCAGTTGAACCAAAGATTCAAAGCTGCTTACTAAATTCAGGTTCATAATCACGGCTGGATCTCTGTTCCACTTCTTTTGATGTACACAGTTGCTTCCTTTGAAGGCAAGGGTGATCCTAAATGAGATGAGCAGATGAACCTGGGGCTTAGGTCTTAAGCTGGAATGAGATTTCATTGCAAGCTGGTGACCTTCACATTTTGCAGAGAGGACGCAAACCTCAACTAGGCCACTTCAGCGTTGAGGTCCATCAGTATTTTTCCAGATCTCTTTGCAAATGATCAGCAGGACAATTCCACCAGCAGGAAAAATTCTTCAGGAGTATATGGTACAGTGTAATGTGCCCACAGAAGTCCTTAGAAGAACACAAGAGCAGTACCTTTGAGGACAAAATAAGCTGAGTCTGCATTTTCTCAATGGTTGTTCATTCAAACCCAAAGCCATCCAGGATGATCTTTTCTGTGCACCACAACCCAAAATCATTTAACAGATATTATAAAGCCTGCAGCTACTGATGTGTTCCTGTCTATCCAGGGGAAACTTTCAAGAGCATGGTTGCTCAATGTTCAAACCTGCAGAACAGCCACAAAGGACTTATGTCACAACCTAGTCTGGTGCAGTGCAGAAACCCATCTGTTGGCAATGCTGTGCATAAGTATGTGTATGGTTCAGCCCAGACAGAGGATGCTAATAGAACACTTGGGATTTGCTGAGGAATGCGTGAAGAGGGCTCAAAACTGCAAGAGTGCTATTACAGTGTCACTGACTGGACTGCTGATTAACGGTCCATGCTTTCATGGCCTTTGTATCATTTTTTAGAGATTTAGAAATTAGCTTTAACATGGAAGCATACATTCGACATTGGTCTGTTGAGCTCATCTGGCTTAGCTGTGCGAGACTTGAGAGGAAGAAAAAGATATGGGAGCTACCCAGCTGAATCAGACCCACGCCTATTCTGTCCAATCACCAGTTTCTAACTGAAAAAAACCGAGGGAAAGAGTGTGGGTTCTCTGTAACTTTAATCTAATTTGCTAACACACAGAATATCAGCCACACTTCCTATTCAACTGCTTGGATTCACACTGTTAAGTAAGAATCCTGAAGTCTGATATTCTCCAGAATTTCAGGTTTTAGTGGAGAAGTGTCAAAGTGCTACTGGTTTCAGTGCATCATGTGGTACAAGCTTTTCTTTCCCGGCAAGGCTGCAAAGAAAGTGCATAGGCCACATAGGGCTCAAACTGGACTCACTTTTGCCAGCACTGCATGCCAGCTCCCAGGAAGGCAGCAGAGTGGCTAGAGCATAGCTTGCTCTATCAATGTCAGTGGTGGACTGTTCCCATAACTCGGCCTCACCAATGCTACAAAAAAAAGCATGTGCATGAGCTGATGATGTTTTCCAGCTAGAGATGTGTCCTGGTTTAACCCCAGTAGGCAACTAAGCTCCACAGAACTGCTCGCTCACTCCCCCTCCGCAATGCCCCCCCCAGTTCCTAAAACGTCACATGGTATGGAATACTCCGTTGGCCACTTTGGGTCAGCTGCCCTGACTGTGTTCCCTCCCAACTTCTTGTGCCCCTCCGCTGGGGTGGAATTCCATACCATGTGATGTTTAGGAACTGGGAGGGGGGGAATCACCGCTTGGGGACTAATGGGCACGTCAGTCGGTGGGTGGTGAGCAATTGCATTGTGCATCACTTGTATATTCCAATCCTTTTATTATTCCTGTTGTCATTTCATTAGTGTTATCATTATCATTATTAGTTTCTTCTTTTCTCTTCTATTAAACTGTTCTTATCTCAACCCATGAGTTTTAAACATTACTTAGCAACAACTGAAAACATCAGTGTGTTATCAACGTTCTCATACCTAGCTCAAAAACATAGCACTATACCAGCTACTAGGAAGACAATAAACTTTATTCCAGCTGAAACCAGGACACTTAAGAAGATCTACCTGGAGCTTGCTAGAACTCTCTTTAGTTGGAGGCTTTTTGGGAAGTCCTGTGCTTGCAGGAACCCTTACTCCCAGTCACAGAGCCATCTTATGCAGGTGCCTGTTGCTGTATCCACTGGAGCTTGGCAGGCGCTTCCCAGAGCGTTTTCCAAACAGGACACATAGTCTTTCCAAAGTAAGCATGGTGGCAACAGACACATATTCCCCTGGCATTTCAGACACTGGGAACTCCTGGCAGGCTGTGGAATGCCTGACATAAACATGACATAAATCCTATTTGCCTTTATCTTGCTTATTCCAGATGGCTTCTTACAATGAAGTATACTGAACATTTTCCTGGTGATCAATTCTTCCACAACAGGAAAACTGCACCTCTGAACAGATCAGTGCCAGCATGAGAAAGACAGGCAGAACAGCTGGAGTAGTGTAGCCTGCGGAACAAGATAGAGAACTACAGATACAGCAGTGGCTGTATCTGAATACATTTGATGCCCATACAAGCCCCAAAACAGCAAAGTCAGAGGATGTTGGTGGGCACGGGGTAGCAGACTTCCACCTTCTGAGGAATGACCCTAACATGGTCTTACTATATTTTTTGAGATTTGTGGTCAGTACCAGGTTGGTCACTGTTTTAAGCAAATGTCTCAATGCCTGAAGACCAAGGTGTCCAGTGTCATGGTCCATTTGGATCTCTCAAATTTACAGGACAACATACTATGTAAATTAAAGTTTATGAGCTCGTTAGGAACAAAAACAAGAAAACATGACAAACAAGGGCTCAATTACCTTTTTACAGACTAGTCTAACACACAAATTCACTAATTCATTACTTAAGTAATGAGGTTTCTAACTCAGAAGTTCTCCAATTCTTAACTCGCAACTCACAACTCGTAATTTGCAACTTGTGCACCTATGAGCAAAACAGTTACCTAGCCGACAGTGAAAATACTCATCCTTCCTCCTCCATCACGGTGCAGGTGTCCCCTGTATCACACTAAGAAGCACAAAAGCCTCCGCAGTCAGGTGCTGTTGGATCAGCTTCAAAATCTTTTGGGGTACACTGACATATTTATACCTTTCACCTTGGAAGTTTGGTCTGTGCCACTTCCATGAGTTATCAGATTCTGAAGAAGCTGCCAGACAGCCAGTATGCAAGGATTATGGCTACAGAAGACAGCAAGCTGCAGGTGAAAATGGCTGCATAATGACCTTTAGCCCTTTCTGGACATCGTGTCCTGCCTTCACTTTGGCCTAATGGTGCTCCTCCCAGCATATGTCAGGCTGTGTGTTAGCCAAAATCTGAGCAGAGCTGAGTGAATAGTCACATTCTATCCCATTACTTTGGTGAGTGGAGGTACTGTTACTCCTCTTGCCTCACTGGGGTGAGAGCAAAGTTTTGAGCACTTTCTTTACAGTTTGTAATCAGGTAACAATTGATGGTACATGTTTTCAACACAGATATACAAGCATAATAAAAAAATATAGTAAAATAGAACACCATAATACAATGATAGATTGTAAGATGTGGTATGCCAATTGCAGATCATGAGTAACCCATAAAATGTCACACCGACGACGTCCAGCAGTTTGTTCAATTTCTGTTGTGATTCTGACAACCCAGCCAGTATTATGTTTGATAGCAATAGTCACTTGGTTTTGGTATGCAATAGCTTTTTCATATCTTGTTATTATGGTTTCCAGTTCTTCAATTTGAGATGATACTGTCCCCCATATTGGTCCTAAGGGTATGGACCAAGTTGTAGGCCACAATTCTGCCAGCATTCATGTGAGATTTTAGATATGTTGGCCCTCACTGTCCATGTTATGGCAAGGTTACCAGCTTCTGTGGGATTGCTTATGTGATAGAATGCCAGATTTCCCAATGCAAGGGTTAGCATTGTCTGATACATGAAGCTTCCTGTCTTTTTAGTTGTTGTCAACGTTGTGTCCAGTGATAATACCTCACCATAGAGAGTATTAACAAAGTTCCAGGAAATAGTATACTTTCTAGATGGATCCTTTCTGTAGTATGCAGGTTGAAGGACAGCTTTCACTTATTCATTTGACAGTTCTAGGGAGGGAGAAAGAAGACAGGTCTTGGATCATATCCAAGTCTCAGTAATGATTAATTTCACTCCCACAGTATCCACAGTTTCCCTTATTCCTTTCTTTAAAAGTGCTGCAGAGTGACCCAGCATTTTCTGAGTGTTATGTGTTGAATTCTCACCAGATCTCCTGGACAACACACCAAGGTGTTCAAAGCATCCTGCTGGTGTTGGTTCAGCACAGAGGATTATTCCTTAAGAATATTAACCATATCACTTTTACTGGGAACAGCTGCAGTGAGTGGTTCAGTGGCACCGTTAAGGCTCTGAAATCTATTGTTAGTTGCTACCTGCCACTAGGCTTTACTAGCCACACAGGAGAATTGTAGGGGGAATGAGACTTGATAATGATTCCTCGTTCCTCCAGCTCTTTTGTCAATTCAGTAACAGGATGAACAGCATCAGAAGGTAACTTGGATTGTGGCATATTAACTAGCTTGCTATGGGATAAAGGGGCAGCTGTTTGCAACAGATTGACAATCAGGGATGCATTTGTATGAGGTAAACTATGGGTCAAAGTGTGTGGTGTCCCTATTTCCCATTTCCCCATGAGTCCACTCATGACTGTTCCTTCAATACACGAGACAAAATCTGAGCAGGAGTCAAGTGAACAGTCACAGTCCAGGATTCTAACTGCCTAAAGCTTAGCTTTTAAATCTGCATTTCAACACTGCAATAACAGGCCTACTTTTCTTCAGTGTGGTGTTCCAACCAGTCTGACTGCACTCTGTTACCATTGCTCAGTAGCTATGACAATCATGCTTCATATGGGGTTTAATTATTGACCATCATGTCTAACTGCCGTTTGAAAAAGCTGGTCCATATTTCTGCTACTACTTGTTCAGAAGCAGTGGGACACATGCATTGTGTTTGACTACGTGGGATAAAGCTGTATTATCCACTCCAAACTGTGCCATATTCTCCATTGTAACTTGGAAGAGCTTCACAACATCCCTTTTCAGCATGCGTTTTAATACATCTGAAGACTAGAGTGTAAGAGTTTTTGCCACCCCAGGGCAAAAACCTTGTAGTCTACATAGAGCCTGACTCTGTCAGGCTTATTCCAGAGCAGCAACTGTAAGGAGGAGAAACATCCTCACAGTGATAAAGTAAAATGCAGGATGAAACTACCCATCCTTCTGCCTGCATGGTCCCTCCCCCTTTGTATTTAACATACTCATTTGAACTGCATACTTCAGTACAAATCTAAACTTACTGCAGAAGAGTAACTTTACTTGGTAAAGTACATGTTTCTGTTTTACTTTGGAGATTCCTCAGATACTGTGGAACACTATCACAGAAACAGAGATATGAAACATGGGTACTATTAAACACTATAAAGGAATTTCTTACGAGCTGCAACTTCTTTTCTCACTAGTGTCAATAACTGCTAGGCAGAACCTCAGAAGTGAAATCTGCTTCCATTTAGAAATGTGTCTCCCTTTGTAAATTTTAGTTATTGGATGTAGTATATCTAAATTGTTTGGAAAAAGAAAAACCATATACTTGTGCTAAATTTCTAGCTAGTGTAAAATTATGTATCTGTAGTGGCCATCATGAATGCTGCAAACTTACAGGAAGAAACATAGTGAAGGACTCCAGTAAAATAAACAAGCTGATATTGGTGAGCCTATGACTAATTTGGAATGAATGGGTGACCTGTACTGCCTACTGCTATCACCATCAAAATGACACATTGGGATTCCTCAGAAGTAGCAGGAATAGAGGACCTGAATATATTTTAATGTATTACAAATGCTAATGTTCATTTCCTAAGAGATGTGTCCCATCTTCTGCCTTTTGCATTTCTCATTCTTCAAGGAGGTTAGCAACATCCCAGTGGCAGCTTCAACAATGGACTCACTCTAGTCCCAGTAGATCCCATCCTTAGCCAGATGCTAAGCCAGTGACTCTTGCAGAAGTCCTGTGTCCAGTGACTCCCACAGGAGAAACTTAGCATCTGGCAGGACTGCCCTCCAACTCAGAAATGGCAACTTAGGCTACCCCTGCAATAAGCAGCAGACTGCTGCAGACGTGGAAAATGCAGCAACCATGTAGTGCCAGTGGAAATATCTTGTACGCCACCTGTACTGTCGCACTCAACCATGAGATTTTTAAGTCCTGTTGATTTCACATATCTTTCTCAACTACTTAAAAGACAAATTAATGTCTGCAGGAAGCTGGATGTGCATTTCCTCTACAAGAAATTTGCAGGTGAACATGTTTATTTGCCTGTGGAGTAAAGAAAACACTTTTAAAATATGTATATCATCTTTCTGTTGAGAGAGAGGCATCCTTTTAAAAAATCGGACACAACTCCCTGCTGAGTCAGTTTTTTCAACTACCATCTTGTCAGTCTTACTTGCAATAGATCTCTTCTGTATGTCCTTCTCATAATCAGGCACTTCAGCAGCACTGAGGGGGACAAAACAAGAGATAATGAAGGATTCAGGGTAAACATCCCATTGCAAAGTCTAGCTTACACAAAGCCTTAAACACCACTCAGCTGTTACCAGCTTTTAAGGGACCCCTTGGGCACAGTGGAGATTTAACTTGTTCAATTTTAATGAAACAATGTGTGACTGTTTTCAACATTGGATCACAGTAAGATCCCCGAGAATCATCCCCTATGACTGATTCTGGCAGGCCATTTGGAGATACAGAAATCTGGACTCAGATTTTGTGTTGTTTTTTAGGCAGAATTAGTTACGAGGTTGGAAGAAACAAGCAATCCTGGTCTGCAAAAGAGCTTGCATCAGCGTCAGATGTTCTTGTAGTGATTGTTCTGACTCAAGCCACTGAGGTCTGAATTCATCTGAAGTGAAAAGAAGTTTACAATACTGAGTGCAGTAGCTTTCTAATCATTGTAGTATTTCAAGTTCATAAACTTTAAAACAGAATAAAAGTATAAATCACTTGTTACAACTTCTCCCTGGATCTGTTTGATGTAAAGTATCAATGAGTTCAACTCTGGCCATCCATCAGTATGTGTCTGTTTGGAAAAATGAGTTAAGATACCAGCTGTTTTAAACGTTAAAGAAAACCTTGTATTTAAGTACCTGAAGACCTTAAGCAGACCTGAAGAAGGCTTTCTGTACACTGCCAAAAGCTTCTCTGTTTTCCAAATGTGGTAAATAACCCTAATAAAGTATCAGGCTAAAGGTATTACCTTTTCTCATCCAACTTGAGTTAAAAGACACTTGGAAAAAAACCCTGGATCTAGTTCTTGTAATGATACTATCTTGAAAAGGCTTGATTTAGATTTAGAACCAACAGGAAAATGGGGGGAAAAAAAAAGCTCCAGAAGTAAATGAAGTGCAATGCACCAGAACTGTCAGGTTATGTGTCTGCAAGACTGCTGACCCATACTGCAGAGAAACAGCCTTCCTGAACTTCCAGATAGCCTGTAGTCTGAAGTGCATGTTAGATTAATAGTTGAAGTAGTTCCATGCTGCAGAAATATCTGTTCTTTGCTTATTTCTGGAAGACAATCTAGGTGCAAAAATAGCTAGAAATATTGTCTTAGTTGAAGGCCTGATGCTGTTTTCACACCTTTTCCTGTAGTATAAAGTCTTCCAGTATTCAAATCTGCAAAGTTTTGGAGGGCTCACAAAAAAGGAAGTCTGTGCCACAATGCTGTCTTATGTAATATCTTCAGTATGGGAGTAGTTTTAAAGCAACTTCCCCCCAGGCAGTGAGTGAAAAATTAATCATCATAAAGCCAATAGCAGCTCTGTTCACTTTTTTCTGCCGTCTGTGTATTGCCAGGAGCTTCATACAGGCTGCATATGCTTGCCCTGTAGCAGCAACCTGAAAGAGGTGCAGACACCTCAGAAAGGTGAAGCAGATGATGTGACAGGAAAGTACTTCAGACCCTTGTGTTCCACAGGATCACACAACAAGAGCTGTTGAAGTTGTTTCCTGATTTGGGGCTGGAGACATGAGGGGTTAGCTCTGTAGAGTTTAAGCAAACAAATCGAGAAAGGCTTTGAATGGCCTTACATAATTTCTGGGACACATGAATCATGTCAGCAGTAGGCTACAAGTCCCAAAGGTGCTAGCCCTTTGGAAAGTCATGGCCACTTTTCCCCACACTAGGTGAAAACCTCAATAGAATGACATGAAAGAGTGAGAGAAAAGGGTGGCACAGCAGGGTAATCCTGGCAAAGGCATGATTTGCGGAAACCTTTCCCACTCAAAGCATTGCATAGACGATGGCACTACTGTGATATGCAAAATGAAATGAATTCTCCATCTGCACATTTAGATCTCATAGAATTGTTGTTCTGTTGATGACAGCAAGTGCATCCCTCTAGGGAGTAATTTTCGCTAAGTAGTGATTTTTCTTTGATTATGTATCAATTTTCCCATTATTTTACTCTTCCTAAAAACCAAAGCCAGACGGATTGGCTCGGCAAACACAGCTGTTTACCTCAACACAGAGAAACACGCATGCATGCACACACAGGGACATTCTCATTACTTCAAGAGAAACCCTTAGTTGCACTCCTGGTATCTTCTCATGCAAACGGACTAGCTTGAATAATGCTTATCTAACAACAAAGCAACAAACCGTCATTCCCGTGGCAAATTAAGTTTACCGACTTTTTTTTTTTTTTTTTTGCATAAGCCGGAAGGCGGAATTTGCCCCTGCACCGTGAGCGGCCTGCATCTACCGTGCCCCGCTGACGTGTTCCAAGCGGACAGCAGCGTGGGGCAAGCCTGGACCCCACACACGCCTATCAGGGCCGCTTCCGGCCGAATACCCCTCATCGCGCGGCAACGGCGCCAGGAAAGAAAGCGCTGTTCTCCCGGCCCGCGGTAGTCCCGCCCGCCGCCCGAGGCCGCCCTCTCCTGGGCCGCCGCTGAGCGGCGTCCACGCGCCACCGGACCCGAGCGCAGGTCCTGCAATCGCCCGGCCGTCCAATCGATCGCGGCCTTTGCCCCCTCTCCCCGGGCGGTCGCCCCCGCCGGAACACCGTGCCGCTTCGGTGGGCAAGAGGGGGGTGCGCAGCAGCAGGCGGGCGTCCCATACGTCTGCTGCTGAGGCGACCAGGCTCCTGCACACCAGAAACACCAAGGGCCCGCAGTGGCGCCCGCGCCCAGCGGCCCGCAGAGACGGAACGTGACACCGGGCGAGAATGATTCCGGGCTCTGCGCGCAGGGTCTGCTCGGGGCGGGCTAAGGCTCGCTGGACCCCGGGGGGTCTGGCCGATCGCGGCGCGGGCCCCACTCCCCCTCCCCTGCCTGGCCGAAGGGACGGCGGGGGCAGCGCCACAATAAAGGGTGGCTGGCGGCCGCGCTCCTGTGCTCGCCGCGGGTCGTCCCGCTTTACGGCAGCGCTGCTGCGCGCGGGCTCGGGGAGGCTCCGGGCCGCCGGCGGCGCGCTGAGCGCCCCCGGCCGCTTAGGCGGAGGGAGGGAGGAAGCAAGCAGGCGGGGAGACTTCCTCCTCCTCCTCCTCGACAGCGAGCCGGGAGGCGCCGGTAGCTTCTCCCCCCGGGCAGCCGGCATGCCTCCGCTGACCGGCTGAGGTCTGCGCCCCAGCTGGAGGCTCCCCATGGCGCCCACGTGGCCCCGCTGGCACTGACTGCTCCTCCGTCTCCGCGGCGGTGCTGCTCTCGGGAAGGCGGGCGCCGCCGGCTGGCCGGAGCGTGGAGCGATGCCGGTCGCCGCCCGCTCAGCGCCCCGTGGGGCACAGTCCGACTCCCGCTTCCTCGCCCCC
>VYZV01021879.1:1601-32478 GCA_013401275.1 Pandion haliaetus | reverse complement strand
CTAGCATCCTTGCTTAGTGATTTAGAGAATTAATAATCAGCATCCCTGAGAATGAAAAGAACTCTTCCAGCACAGAATTGGACCGTTACAAGAAGCAGAAAGAAATTATTTAAAATCAACAAAAGTTATTTCAGATATTCAACATGAGAGAGCAAATTATAACTTAGGTGATGTATTGTATTACCTGTACAAATGTTTGGGTTACGCCTTTACCAAGTGGTAAATTCCAGCTCGTTTTTCTAACAGAAAAAAGCTTTTGATGTTGACTGTAATATATTGGAGTGTAATCCCTATGTTATAGTGCATAGTTGCCTTAACAGTACCTAGGAGCCCCACTTAAGAGAACAGCTGTTGCAGTAACAAAACAAAAGCATGTAGGCTTTTTCTAGTAATGAGACATTTGTGGAAACAGAAACAACTGCATGTTACCATTATTATTATGGAAATGCAGGGGAAAGCAATTAAATTTCAATTGAACTCCATCAAAGAGAAAAATTATAATCAATCAAAAGCATATGCAACAGACTCAAAGCTAGGGATTCCCATTTGCAGATGAGAATCAAATCCAAAAGTGTTCACTCACTCCATTTGATGTCTTTTAATCTGTTCTTCATCTGTACACAAGCCGAGGACAACATCTGGAACTTCAAAATGCATTTTTTTCAGGTATTTTGTTTCATAAAGTACTTCCAGGACCACTGGGTCCAAGTTTACAAGTAATTCCTTCATGTAGCAGTACAGGGGAAAAAAAAACAGAGAGAAAATAAGGCAGTAGTTTGGTGGGTTAGTGTAGTGTGATATAACTGGAACATATAACAAAATGTAGATGAGTAGAGAAGATTTTTAAAATGGATACCCATGTTTCTACACAGATCTTCATCCTCCTCTACAAATACCTGCATTTTTCAGAGTATTAATCAACCAATATCTTACACTGATTTCAATTTCCTGCGACTCCTTCACTGTGCCCTAACCACTTGGCTCCTGTGACTTCCTAAGTTTAATTCTAGTTCTGCAGCTACACTCTGGAANCCTAAGTTTAATTCTAGTTCTGCAGCTACACTCTGGAAGCTAATTTGCCTTTTCATCTCAGTTTCTCCATTGGTTGACCAGGGAGAAATGTTGTGAACGTTAATCTCTGTACAGTTTTTGGGGCACTAAATGCTATTAAGATGCTAAATAAATTTGAAAACTAGGTTCTAGTTGTCCATCATGGAATCATTAGTTCAAAAAATGCCACATTTTAACCATAATTTCTCTGCACTACAGCAGAAAAAATAATCTGTGAAGTAAAAATGGTAAGATTTTCTGTCTCAGCAAGCAGTTTTGAATGCAAATTAATGAATGATTGCAATACAATCAACACAGTGATGTTGACCACTACAGAAAAGACCATGGTCTCATTAAAAATTCCTTACTTGACTAAAATTTTGGTTAACATAGAAAATAAAACATGAAACAATATCTAAAAAGATGTAGATAAGTCAATAATAGATATGTATTTGCTGGATACTACCTCTTTTATGCCCTGAATGAGACAGGAGCCTTACAAAGAAAAAGACATGATGAAGTTGGTACCATAAAGGAAAAAAAAATATACCGATTTGAGTAGTTCATTTTTTTAACCCTAGTAAGATTCTTTTAATGCTGTGCTTGTCTATCCATGATATGATTAAAGTAGCATGTGTAATATGAAACAACACAACGGTAATACCAAGAATAAATCATACCTTGGTTTCTGGGTGCCTGACAAGTAAGGAAGCACACAGAGCATTTCTAGCCTGGTCAGCAAACCTGCACCAGGCTCTATGATAAATAAGTTCAAATTCCAAAAGAACTGCAGCCATTTTATTGTAGCTCTTAACAACCTTTTTCATTTCCAGTGTCTGCAATTCAAAGGGAGGAAAAAAAGCAAACACAATTTAATCAGTTCAATGACTCTAACTAAGTAGAAATGAAATCCACTAGGCTTTTCCTCACCACTATTAGGAAAACAAAACAAACAGAAAGCTTTAAGTTATGCTATTTTAGAGATAAGGTAAGACACAGAAACATAGCAATATATTTAGGAATTCAATTATTAAGAAGTATTTAACTGCTCTAAACAACATAACTCTTTTCCTGATTTTTTTCTCCCAGTCTGGGCCATAAAACAAAGTCTATCCTATGACCTATACAAGGTGTCCCATTGAGAAAGCTATAAAAATTATATTCTTTCATGAAGTGTGGCTAGTGTTTGAGGTTAAACATCTCGGTCCTCTTCATCACAGAGCATAGCAGACAGAAGCCTCTAAGCTTAGGTACCTGGCCAGCAGTGCTGCTCTCAGGATTAACATGAATCAAGCCTCAGAAGAGACAAAAGCGCTGGCCTAAGTCGTCAGCTTAATGTCTCAAGGGAAGTAACTGTCCTCAGCCACAGAATAATAATGCTGCAAAAAGGAATTCAAAATCCTGGAGCAAACACTAACACCTATCCTGTTGCATGAACTTGAATACAAGTTGCTAGAAAAGTGAGCTTAGGAGTATAAAAATAAATCATGTGTCTGTTAATAACATGCTTGAAAGCTTAGCATAAATCCTCCTCTGCTAATTTCCAACCTTCAAAAGTGTGGTTTTCTTTTTCAAGAATGTCATTGGATGGTCAATTTTTCTGTATAACTGCTGAGCCCACATAATCTTCCCTGTTACCTAAAACACAGAAGATATGAGGTTATATTTCCATTAACTTAAAAACAGGCAAGAAGCAAAGTCTTTTTTTTCTCTCATTTATTTAATTCTTACTGGTGGTATATTACGTGGTATAGGTGGATTTTCTTTTTGCTTCTGGTAGAGTTTTCGAACGAACTCTAAGTCTTGGCTGTACTGCTGAAGGACAATGGTATACTTCTCATTAAGATCAATAGGATTTTCTCCTATTTGTTCAAGCTTCATCAGAAGTCCCAGCATCTGTTCAGTCTAAAAAGGAGAATGGAGCATTTACTGCAGAATATGTTAATAGTTCAGAAAGTCATTGTTCATCAACTGGTTTTTTAATTTGTAATATGTTATGTAAGTTTGTAAGTTGTTTTTTAAGAAACACAGAAAAGTTAGTGAATTTTACTTCTGTATTTTGCCCCATATAGAATTTATTTACCATAGTATGAACCAAGAAACTGCTACCACTACAGTATAATGGAATATTTAATTTTTTTCTGACTCTCAAATCAGCACTCTTTTTTTCTGCAAACAGTTGTGGTAGAACACCTACATCTTTACTCATGCTTCATTAACATCTCATACCACAATCAGAGCCTGAACCAATGAACAGTACTGACATTAAGATAACAGATGGCAGAAATTATTTCACTAATGCTGCCAGTCCAACAGAAATAACTTAAAAATGCAACAGGAAGCATGAGGAACACCAGGACGAAGAAAGAAAATAAACTTCAGAAAAATAGGGCTACAAAATTGGTAAGGAGAGATGAAACATAAAACTGGCACCGAGTAACAACAAACATTATCTTCCAGCACTTCTGAAAGCAACTTTTAGAACACTTGTAATAGGCTTGATGTCCTCCTACATTATCTCAAGGCAGCCACCAGTACAGTACAGAACACTGGCAGTAATAAGCGAGTTCAGTAGGAGCTGTGGGTACTCAGCCCTTCTGAGCATCAGAACAAGAGGTTTGCATTTGTAAAATTACTTACAGTTACAGTCTTCCCAAACCAGGAATCCACAAATTCTTGTATGGACTCGTACAATGCTGCAATTTGGTTCTTAAATTCAAGGTAATCTTTTTCAAACTAGAAAAGAGTAAAAGAAAAAAAAAAAAAATCATCTATAGTGTTGCTTTCATTTCATACAAAATTCTTTCCCTGAAGTTTTTGGGGACTTTGCTTTATCTGCCCAGTACATGTGTTCAGCGCTGAATTAAAGAGAATAGAGACAACACCAGTTACAAAGGCATTTACATTCTAAGCAAAGCAAACAAAAAATAAGTGTTAAGTCTTATGATTAAAGCCTCATCTTCATGAACACAAAGGAGCACAGAGGAACAAGGACAGGCAGAGGAAATCTAATAACCTAATCAGAGAGAACAGAGTATACTCATCAGCTACTCTCAGCACTGCCACAGGAGAGCGCTCAGCTCACTGTCCAGGTATGAAACCCATCAAGATGAGCAAACTGGCAGGATCTCTAGAGCACCTTACAGACTACGGGAGGTTATTGCCTAGGAGGTAAGGGACTTATTATAGTTTACTGCAGAAGTGCATTTTGGGACTGCACAAAATGTGTTATGGGAGTTATGGGAGAAGCAAAGGCAGAGATCAATGTAGTTTGGGGAGGAATAAGTGCGGGAAAACAGAGACGCAATGCGTAAAAGGAGTCAGTCACATGTGAACAGGTTGCTGGTCAGTACACTTGTCTGGCCATGCTCTGCACCTGATCAGCACGGTCTGTCTTGTCCTTTAAACTAACTAAAAAAGGGTAGATTTAGATTAGATAGTCTTTACTATGAGGGTGGTAAGACACTGGCACAAGTTTCCCAGAGAAGTTGTGGATGCCCCATCATTGCAAGTGTTCAAGGTCAGGGTGGATGGGGCTTTGATCAGCCTGATCTAGCGGAAGATGTCCCTGCCCATGGCAGGGGGCTTAGAACTAGATGAACTAGATGATCTTTAAAGGTTCCTTCCAACCCAAACCATCTGATGATTCTGTGGAGACCATGTGTCATTGAGGCTTACACACCTGTGGAGTCAGCAACTGGAGAGACTGGAGTGTATTGAGGTCTAAACATCAGCAACCAGAGTAGGAACAATGAATCATAGCAATTAGAGACACTGGAGCATGTGCATACTGTGTGGGTGTGGATGTTGCACGTAATGGCTAGACAATACCAAACCAGACTAGGCAGCAAATAGGACAGAGGCATGGGAACCAAGTGTTGGAGCAGCCATAACTCTGGGCTGGATACTGAGGAGACCTGAATGGTCTAAGAGTTGGCTACCAGAGGGACCTGGAGGCCCAAGCCAGCTACCAGAGAGATGGTAAGGTCTGAAGGTCAGTTACTGATAAGGTTATAAGTCTGGACCAACTACAAGAAAGAACTGTTTGCTGTTTGCATAAATGTGTCTCTGTGTGTCAGCAACTGGGAGAGCAAGGAATCCAGGGGTCAAGTAGAGGCTAGACTGATCCTAAGACCAGCTACTGGAGGGACCCATAGTGCATGTGTCTGTGTGTGTGTGCATGCATGTGTGTATAGGTCTGAGTACCAGCAACTGGAGTGGGGCTCTGGGCCTTAGAGGGGGGGTTGTGAGTCCAGGAACTGGGGAGACCTGGGGTATTCAGGGGCCAGTTGTTGGATAGACTGAGTGTGTAAGACCAGCTACTGGAGGGATCAATGTATATATATTTTCTACAAACAGGCTTTCCTCCTGCTAAGCCAGAGAGGCACAGGATGAGGCCCATTAATACTGTCTGTAATTGTGTGATTGCTGTGTTTTCAGTTTGTGTCGAGCTGTGCGGCCAGACCTGCGTATAAATGTATTGTGTGTATGTGTGCATGCATGCCTATTGGGAATTACATGCTCAGCCTCACAGCTCAGTGGACCGAGGGACATGGAACTATGACAGCCTCACCTCTACTGGGCTACCAAATTCAGCAGCTCCTAACTAGAAGTAGGGTATTTATCTGCAATAATTTGGGTATTTATCTGTAATAATTTTTCTTAAAAGTCCAGAAGACTGAGGACCTACAAAAAGAGTTCAAGACTAACTTCCTCCTGAAGAAAGCACTCCACAAGCTTGGGAAGACAGTACATAACATATATTGCTCCAACAATTTAGGTGTAGAACAGCCACGCAATTTTTAAATACCTTCAAATTCCAGTTACCAGTAAATGTTCTCTTTCAGAAAAGAACCACACAGCAAGTATTACAGAAATGTAAGCCATCAGCCAGTTAGAAGAAAGCCAAAGGTACTCTAGACTTTAATGCTGAAAGGAAAGTTCCTGACAGTTCCAAGCTACAGTTCAGGAAGGCAGGAGAGTAAGTCAACATTTCTAGCACTTCTATTGTGAGGCTATCAATCCTGCAAAGGAAGCAGGCTACAGCTCAAAAAAAACCAGCTCAATTCCAGCATTTGCAGGATGTATAAAATATCAGTCTGAAGCACTTGAAAAGCCACTTTAGTTTTTACCACCCTGCTCAGCGCTGGGGGTGATATCATTCACTTCTCCCTCTAAAATGTTCATCTAAGTGCCTTTGCTACCTTTACTATAATACTGCCTTTACCATTCCACTAAGAATTTTCAGTAACACTGAGTATCTTGCAACTACATAAACTTTATTTAACGCACTGACCTGCCTGAATTAGTTTTCAGTCTGCAGTTCAAAATATATGCAGTATCAAAACAAACAAGTTTACGAAAAGTTGTTTGTAGCGTTACCTATCATACAAAAACTAGTTTATAAAAAATTAACACAAACATTTGAAATAAATCCAAATTTACCCAAACACTTTCAAATTGTATTAAAAGACATGAAAGTAGTATTATTACAGCAAAATACTATATGCATTGTTAGAAAATTTAATATTCTTTGCATAACTCCAGTGAAAAGCACAGAATTAAGGGAGCGATTGTCAGACAAGTGCTGAATGTATGTACCTCCTTTTTCCTGTGATCCAGAACATCATACTGTTTGGATTTGGTGTTTGTAGCAATGCTCTGGTAATGAGTACTGATCTCTTCAATACCTTCTATTTTTATATGCTGGAGCTCTAAAAGGCTTTCCATAATATTGCTCATATCTGAAATCTTCTCCAAACGTTTACAGAACGCATCAAATTTTCCAAATATATAGTTTTCACTAACAAAAAAGCAACAAAGGGATCGTTACACAAATCTATTTGTAATAGATTTTTTTTCTATTTAACCCACATATATTCTACCAGAACTGCTACCAAGTTTCACATAAAAAAAATCTATGCTGTAATAATTACAAATCAAGGAAAAACCACTTTAAAGTAATGGATATAAACCAGAAAATATTTAATACTTATATATGTCAATTAACAGTCTTTACCACATTTCACAGGAGTTACTCTTTTAAATAAGACATTTGCAGGAGATCAAAATGTGAATGTACAATACTAAGAAATGCCCCATGCTTTAAGTGTCAATACAGGTAAAATTCCCCTTGGCATTGTGATAGACAACCCAGCCCAAAGCTGACTAAATTCCCCTGGAGTCTTTTCACTTATATCCATGACTCAAATTTCTTGGGATTTCAGACCACATGTAAACATATGTATTAAATTAACCCATGCATAAATTCCCCTGAAGTCCCCTTGGACATCTGCTAAATCAACAAGTGACTGGCAAAAACCTGTCACTGGTTTATTCCTGAATAAAAAAAACCCTCTGTAAGGTCATGTTCTGATTATAATAAATGCTACATTTTAATTGAGTATTTAGCTTTTCTGTTAGCCAGCAGATATAATGACACCTCATTTATAAATTGTATAAATGAATATAATTCAATATTAGAGTGAACTATTTACCTGAAATCAAATTGCCTGTGACTTGGACTTTCCTTTAGCTCCTCCCTAATTCTCTGAAAGGATGTTTGGTACTTTTCTTTGAGAGAAATGCATTGTTGTATCCTCTTTAGTAATTCTTCCCTGAGGAAGAAAGTACAGAAGACAGAAAATTATCCTAAGGAGGTCTTCAAAAGAGTATAAATAGAAATAGAACATTTCAGTAAGATATGCAGCTTTGCAAAGTAAGAACACAAAATTATACATTACCTGAAAAACATTCAAAATATGAGGATTACATTAAAAGTTTTTGGTTTAAATTTGTTATCTAGATTGCATATTTTTAGTTTAGGTTTTATTGTCATCAACCCAAAACTTTCACAGCATAGTCCAGAAAGGACTTACACCAGGTTAACCCTGGCTACTGAATGACTGCAGTTTGGCCATTTCTCATCTTCTGTAAAGTGAGTACTGCTGATGGGTTTTCCTTCATTTGTTTTTGTTTTTTCTAAGCAGACAAGACTGGAGAGGTATTTTTCCAGACTACAGTAAGCATGAGGAACGTCTTGTTTCTTCAAAAAGATGCACCAGGAATATCTTGGTTCCTAAGGCCACAGATAGTTACATCTTACACAAAGTTGTTCATTAACCCTGAGGTACTACTATACATGAGATATGTAGATGAGGCATGGAAATTAGCCATAAGCCATTTACCCGACACTGTTGCTCCACTTTGGCTTTGTCTTTCACCTTCCAAAAGATCACTGGGAATTAAAATTATAGTCAAATTTTATAGATTGAAACAACTAACTGGGACACAGAGAAACTTCTGCAGGGACAGCAGCAGCAAATAAGTATATAAGAACGTCTCAAAAATAAATTCAGCTAGAATCAACAAAAAAATGTATTCTACTTTTATATTCATTCATTCTTTAGAATAAACATAGACAGTACTTAATTGATTACAGGTAATTTCTGAAAAATTCCCTTTATCCACACCAAAATACAGAAGGAATCCAAATTATTTGTTAGAATTACCTTTATGTCTCCTCGGCTGTTACCTCAGTATCACCTTTGACCTGGCTGGAATTTAACCACAGACATCCTGACTGTCTATGTATTGATGAAGCTTGTAACACCTTTTCCTTCTCACCTCAGTAACCATAATCTTGCTCCATTAATACTCTTTCAAGAGACTATTCCAATCTTTACTTTTCTAGCTGATAATTTTAGACATTATGCTCATCTTAACCCCTCTCTGTGGTTTCTCCCTTCTCTTTTGCATGAAAATAATTGACTTGTTCTTATAGTATGTGTTCTTCCTAGGCCATCTCCACTTAACTTCTCATCCTTCAGATACACTTGTTCTGCCAGTGACATCAGCATTCACCACCCACTTGTTAAGTTTCATACAAACACTTCTGTGTTTCCACTTATGCTGCACCACCAGATTATCATTCTGGTCCTGGTATATATTGTCCCCTTCCTCAAACTGACTTTCCTGTACACTAACAGCAAAATATAAATCTTAGATGGAACTTTGCCAGTCTGTCCTCAGAGCTTCTTTATGAAGAACCTTAGTTCCCAGTTCTAATTGCTGAAGTGTGTTTTGGTCTACAAAAAGCCACGGGGACAAACTATTGAGTGTTGTGTATACAGATATACATTACATGCTTTTCTGTAACAGTTTTTTTCACAACACACAGTGAATTTGTTTTTGCAGAGTACTTAATTCTACACAAAAAGAGTAGTCACGAGCTTAAAATTAACATGGGAATCAGTGCCTGGAAGGAGGACAAGGGGCTACTTAAATTTACCTTTCAATAATCTTGATGACTAATCTATAATTTTACTTCTAGTGTTAACAAAAGAAGATGAAATTATTAAAATTCTATCACCTGTCCAGATCCCAGATTTTTGAAACACCTTCACATAGGTATGTCTTGCATGTGTTAATCATTTGATTAGTGATTTTAAGAAGAAGAGATGTCATGCGCTCTGATGTGTTGTAGTATGGTGATGTACAATAGATCATACAGACAGTATTCATTAAACTGGGTACATGTTCCACCATTGTTACCTACAAAAGGAAAAAATGGGAAAGTCAGCAATTCAAATTTCCTAAAAATTAACACAACAGAAAATGTGACAGCTCTGGGAATACATTTGTCAGTGGATAAATTTCTTTTTGATTGTAACACATTGTTCTTGTAGACATCTCATTATGAACTGGACCATCCAATTCATTTGTGGGGACCTAACAAACTACGACCAAGAGAAAAAAATGGGGAACGGGTAATGAATAAATTATTACGCCTTCTTCCAGAGTGCGATCTTCCAGAGGAAAAACAGAGGCTGTACTCTTTTTGGTCATGGCCTCCAGTATATGAAGGTGCTGTAGTCTGCTTTGCAAAGGAATATGCTACCTGAGGAAAAGAAGTCACACGCTGCTACAAAAGAGTTGGCCTGCTGTAGGAAGGACAAGAAGAAGGAAGTTGGCCTTTGCTTATTTTGTCTAGATCTGTACAAAAGAGAAATCCAGAAGGGGGAGGCAAGGCAACAATAACCGCTCTCTTACTGAGAATACTGAGCTATAGAGTTTTCTGTCCCACAGAAAGGTTCTACAGAAATGCATGCAAGCCAGATATACTGAGAACCCAGAACAAGAGACAGTGACTGGTCTAGAAAAGGATAAAAAAAGTATGGTATCTAAAAATCAAGTCCTATATTGCAGAACAGTGAATATTTGCAGAAGAAAAACAGTGTAAAACAGCACAATGGATTCAGAGTTCAAGCTTTGAAAACAATATTTGGAAAAACTGTAAGCAGCTGGATTATGTGTAAATCTTCTGAACCATGTAAGCTTAAACAGTTTTGCCTGGTGGCTGTATCTTCAAAATTCATGATCTCATTTAAAAAATTAAATCTGAGACCCACATGGTTATGAAAATAAGTTTTATCATTTTAGCCAGGATGACAGTAAATATGTGCTATCGGCAAGAGAAACAACTTTAAACTGTAAAATAAGTGGAAGCTGCTCAATTTCAGGTCAACTGAAGGCTTATGATAATTTTATATTTGCATTAAAACAATCACAAGTAACTGCTATCTGAAGCATGGAGACCAGAAGAGGTACCATATGTAATGCTCAGTATCAGGTTTGGAAAAATATAATCTTTTGCTTATTTTTCTCATGCCCTTCAATTATCTTCTGAAATGACAACTGCCTCCTACCCAAAAAGTAGCATTACCTCTGGCTTATTCAAAATCTGTGAACTCAATTCACTAATGCCAAAGGAGTTAAGCTGTCCACTAATCAGTAAACATAGGAGTTAAATACTGAAAAGAGAACTATTTTTCTTTCAGCAGCAAAAGCCTTTCCTTTCTTTTCTGAATTTCACATTAAGTGCCTTTAGAGTACTACTTACAGGTGAAGCTTTGGCAAGCAGACAAAAAAATTTATCCAATGTATATAAATATCTCACATTGTCTTTAGCTTCATTGGCAGCAATTGTTATATTACAGTCCTGAAGGGAGGAAAAAAAGAAATAATTCTATAATAAATAATGCTAAATTTACTGAACAGGTTCTTGCTCTTTTACAGTGCATGCTACCACAAGACCATGATTCCATCTTGCAAACATTTTCTCACAGAAGTTCTCTCAAATAAGCCATTTCTTCTTTACATAAGAAATAACTGCTTTTACATGTGAAAATTGGCAAGATCTACCTGGCGATCAGGAACATTTTGGATGTGATTTAGAGAACTCCGTACTAAGAACCCCAAAGTTTTTCCTTCCTGATGGAAGTACAATAGCGTGGTTTTGATAATCCAACTTACATTTTAGAATCATTTTAGCATGGTACCCATTCTACAGAACTTAGACAAGATCCCTGAAAAGTACCAGGGTTGTTCCCATCATTTTTTAATAAACATTTGTTAGGGGAAAATGAGTTCACAGCTAATGCCTTTATATCCTTCTGTTCATGACAGCTGGAACTATCGGGTACTTAGGAGGCAATTCTGTATGAAGAAAGAAATCTAGTTCATCATCCTTGGCTTGTACTGGCTCTGTACAGACACTCTCATCTAAATTCCATTTATCACAAAAGTCTGCAAATATGTTAAGCACAAAATCAAAAACTCAGTAAGGTGACACTTCTCCTGGTCTATTTTCAAAACAGTAGAATACCTTCTTAAGTGCTAGAAGATCCACATTCGGGTGTTTTGGGGGGTTCTAATCAGCTGTACATGGTCTACAGTTTATTTTCTGGCTTGCCTACAATTTTGACTGAGAAGTTTACATTACAGATATCCACTTATCTGAAGTAGCAGTTATGCTACAAAAAGCCAGCTGTCAATAATTCTAAAAGCAATATGATGAACTTTCAGACATCTCTACAGTTGGCCTGCACACGGTACAGCTGGAGAGAGACAAAAAAATGTTGTATTGCTGCATTGCTTTACTTTTGCACAACCATTCCACCCACTATGTTAATGAAAGACACATTACAGAAGCATTGACTTCTTTTCAAGTTATCTATTTAACTTCAGAATCATTGGCATCATATGTTTCAATGAATGGATAATAAACCACAGTACAAAACCAGCATAAACACTCAAAACTATTTTTAGCATTGTGTTCAGTTCTGTGTGTTTTACAAATACAGTACTGTACTAATTTAAAACTTTTATTAAGATATAGTAATTACCAGCTCTTTCCACTGCTTTAGTGTCTTTGATCTCGCTGCCTGAAGAACACTTATAATTTTCTTTACTCTTGAACTCTTGATCTCATCTAAAAGGCTTTGAAGAAAAAAATCATTTAATACTCTCTTTGGAATGAAAGTTTACATTTATTTTTAAAAAGCTTTTTTTTAGACTCTGTGAGAAATAATACAGGGATTTAACCTGTTAAATGATGACATTCTTGCCTTCCAGTGTTCCAGCTCTGCAGATGGACCAATGTCATCAGCTTCTCTTCTCATTTGTTCACTCTCCACCAAAACTTGTCTGATCTGTTTGATCCAAGTCATGACCACTTCTTCAAGTTTCTCAGTGACCTCTGGGTTACTGCCTTCAAAATCATAGAATGGAAGAGTCTCATAAATACCAAGAAATAAATACAGATTTTTAACTGCAGAAGTGAAACGTCCTTGTCAAACATAAACTGAGACTCTGTAAGCTGAGTATATTCAAATCACTGACCAACAAAAGGAAAAGATTAAGACTGTAACAACAAGACGCACACACATACAACTTCTGTCTACCTACAGTGAGTTCATAAGGAAAAAAATACAGCAATGTGGTTTTGGGAGAATCGTGTTTCAGAGGTCCAAGAAATGCATTAACTACTATGTGTATATTTTTCTGCTTGTATTTCATAAGTAAAAGCTTACTTCACTTTTCTCTCTTTCTGCCACTGCAGCCTATTCCACATTAAAAGCATCACGTAATGGACACCATTATTAACAGTCACAAAAAAACCCTATAATTTGTAAGTCAGCACATCTTTTAGATTGCCCTAGCAGCTGAAAGATTCCAGTTTAATTGGTGCATTTTATTTAGGACTCGTGAAGCTTGTACTACTAAATGGATCTAAAGAACTTGTCCAGCTATATAACATTACTGCCTTATCATAAAGAGTCACTAGTTCTTCTGTGGAAGCTGTCCTGCCATAGGTTTATGTAGGGTTGAGAGGGATTGCAAAAGTATTGACTGGTTTGGCATTATTCCACTCTGAAAATCCATATGGTGATAAATGGTGGAAAGCTACTGTTCAAAGAGACATAACTACTCTTTTTCTTACATATATATATATATGTTTATATATAATTTTTCATAAATACATTTTGTTTTGACTCACAGGCCTCAGAGCCAGACTTAATATAGGATTTTCCCAGTATCAAAGAAAGTGAAGAGTATACACACTATTCCATGGCATCACTCAGCAATTACGTGGCCAGCAAACTAGGAGGAACACAGGCCACTGCATATATAGTATGTCCAGGAACCACCTAATCCTTTAAGATCTATGAATTAAAGGATGGGCAAATGATTGATGATTTTATGACCAGACCTTCAGACACCTAGCAAGAATAAACAGAAAAATGTATATAGCTCAGGAAAGATGAATTAATTCTTCAAAGTAAATTTTTACTAATGATATAACATTTATTTGATAAACAGCATCATTGTGTTTGCTTTGCCGTAGGAATTACTCACCTGCAGTTATGTAGTCAGATGGGTTCTGTAAGTTGCCAACATAAATATCAACATCCACTTTTGAGAGCTGAATTTTTTCTTCTATATTCTGCCTTGATGATGACAAAGTACCCACAAATTTATCCACTGAATACAGAAAGTCTTGTATCTGGCTGTTCTTCAAGCCTTCTTTCACAGCTCCCCAATTCTGATTATTTTATGATTTATGCCAAAAAAAAAAAAAAAAAAAAAAAAAAAAAGGTAAAACAAGGGTCACACTTTCTTTTGTATTTTGAACACAAAAGATATCTTATTTTTCATTAGAAAGGTATTTCTTATTCATGGCAGTACATAAAGATTGATCGGTATGCCCTTTAAAATACTCTCATTTGTACTAGAACATAAATACTTTAAAGTGTGCATTGATTTAATTATTCTGTTAGACAAGAAGAGACAAACAAGCAAGAGGCTCTCAAGAAATAAAAATGTCTCCCTGCTCTCACTGTCTTCACACCCAATCGTTGTCTTTTTTTTCAGTCTGATTTGGCTCTCTCTGAACAGAGAAAACGGATTCTAATCTCCCTTCCTGCTCCTAGATGAGAGAAAATGGTAGCATATGGTAACAGCATATGACACCATCATTCTCGACAGACACTGAGCTTCATTATATTTCCAACCTCTGAACATGTACTTCTGGAGGCAACAGAACCAACTGTGATGCTTTGTGAGTGCCACAGAACAAGGACAACTCAAAGAAGCTGGATACTCTGGCTGTGATACAGTGCCTGCTGTCCATGCTCTGGAATAAAATCATGGACTGATCCCTTGTGCTGCCAAAAAGACTTGACGCTTCTTTCAATCCAGGCTTAATCTAGTTTTAATTAAGTTATCACAGTTTTACCTTAATATGGCTGCCACGCTATGTTCTCCTTTGTCACGAGCATTAACGTTAGTGCTATTGCTTGATGTATTGGGTTTCTGTGGCAAGGTTTTGGTAGCGGGGGGGGCTTGCAGGGGTGGCTTCTGATGAAAAGTTGCTAGAAGCCTCCCCTTTGTCTGACAGAGCCAATACCAGCTGGCTTTAAGGCGGACCCACCGCCGGCCAGGGCCGAGCCAATCAGTGATAGTGGTAGCGCCTCTGTGATAACATATTTAAGAAGGAAAAAAAAAGTTGTGGGGCTCAGAAACAGCAGCCGGAGAGAGGAGTAAGAACATGTAAGAGAAACCCTGCAGACCCCAAGGTCAGTGAAGGAGAGGGAGGAGGTGCTCCAGGCGCCGGAGCAGAGATCCCCCTGCAGCCCGTGGGGAAGACCATGGTGAGGCAGGCTGTCCCCCTGCAGCCCATGGAGGTCCACGGGGGAGCAGATATCCACCTGCAGCCTGGGGAGGACCCCACGCCGGAGCAGGTGGGTGCCTGAAGGAGGCTGTGACCCCGTGGGAAGCCCACACTGGAGCAGGCTCCTGGCAGGACCTGCGGCCCTGTGCAGAGAGGAGCCCACGCTGGAGCAGGTTTTCTGGCAGGACTTGTGACCCCACAGGGGACCCACAGTGGAGCAGTTTGCTCCGGAAGGACTGCACGCTGTGGAAGGGACCCACGCTGGAGCAGTTCGTGAAGAACTGCAGCCCGTGGGAAGGACCCACATTGGAGAAGTTCGTGGAGGACTGTCTCCTGTGGGAGGGACCCCACACTGGAGCAGGGGAAGAGTGTGACGAGTCCTGCCCCTGAGGAGGGTGAAGCGGCAGAAACAACGTGTGATGAACTGACCGTAACCCCCATTCCCCATCCCCCTGCACCGCTGGGGGGGGCAGGTAGAGAATCTGGGAGTGAAGCTGTGCCTGTGAAGAAGGGAGGGGTGGAGGGAAGGTGTTCTGAGATTTGGCTTTATTTCTCTTTACCCTACTCTGGTTGACTGGCAAAAAATTAAGTACATTTTTCCCCAAGTTGAGTCTGTTTTGCCCATGACGGTAATTGGTTAAGTGATCTCTCCCTGTCCTTATCTCGACCCAGGAGCCCTTTGTTATATTTTCTCTCCCCTGTCCAGCTGAAGGGGGGAGTGATAGAATGGCTTTGGTGGGCACCCGGCACCCAGCCAGGGTCAACACATCACACTTGAAAATGAACAATAACTATATGAATTTCAAACACATATATACAAATTGCATGACTCCCATAAAGGCCTATATTAGACTTGTATCTTTTTGTATCCTCTGTTTTATGTTCAGCTGATGGACAAACAGGACTGCAGTAGCCACTTGCCTTTATTCCACATGTTCTTGAGAAAAAAGACTAGCTATTTGATTACCTGTTGGGATTTAAGTGCTGGTATCATGATTTGGGACAAGAAAAATTCCAGGCCCTGGAGGATATTTCCATTAGTACAATCAAATATGCCAAAATTCACCTCCTTCGGGAAGAAAAAAAAAATTAGCAGAATGCATGTAAACTTCCGCAACATTGTATTATTTGAGTGAAATTCAGACACGTGGCAGACATATATAGTCTGCAGTCCATAACTACGTAGGTTCCATGAGGATATTGCCCCCCAGATACTGAATTTGGATTAGACAGACTAAAATTCAACTGGAAATTCCAAGACTTGCCCTTAAGTTTGAGTCACCAGAAGAGTCAGTCCCATACTGTAGCAACACTCCAGCAACCAATTAAAATTAACCATTTAACATCAATGCATTAATTTATCTTAAAACAATTAAATGTCTATATTTCTCTTTTAGAGGAACAGCTTCCATCTATCATAAATGCCTAAAAAAGGACAACAAATGGATCAGGCAAGAAATGCCTCTCAGTTTCACAGTTCTCTCCAGTTCATTGCTAATGAACTTATGCTTAGGAAACACTTCTTTACAGAGAGGGTGGTCAAACACTGGAAGGAGCTTCCTAGAGAGGTGGTCGACATCCCAAGCCTGTCAGTGTTTAAGACGCATTTGGACAATGCCCTCAACAACATGCTTTAACTTAGTCAGCCCTGAATTGGTCAGGCAGTTGGACTAGATGATTGTTGTAGGTCCCTTCCAGCTGAAATATTCAATTCGAGTCTATTCTAGTTAATGTGAAGCAAGAAGCAGTGAACTGCTGAAGCTGGGGACAGAAAGAGACAGTACTGGTGAGTGAAATTTTACTACTGAAAATAAAGCATAAATTGGAAGAAGTGAGGCATTGCATCTTTTCCCAACATTATCCGCTTATGGACCCGTTGGTTTTTCTGCTACTGGCATTTTGCTTACAAATGTATACATCCTGAACATGGGCCACGTACTTTCTACAACCCATACTGGCTAGCCATTTTGGCTCTGGATATGTCTCGTCAGCAGAGAGGGATTCTCATTCAGAACTTCTGAACTGCACAAACATACACTAATTTTGCATTCACCATAATGAATGCTTCACTGATATGGGGGAAAGCATACTGAGTTCTGCCCTGGAAGCTTCTACTCCCAACTTTTGCCTGTGCAAACACAGCAATTCCAGAGTGTTTTAGGAACAGCACCTACAAATGAACTTTTGTAGAGGCTGTGACATTCTTGGCTACCTTGCTTACTGATTTCACTAATGTTCTTCTTGCTAGTTCCCCACCTGCATGCAAAAGAAGAGCATTTAAGACATTTAGTTGTTATGCATGGGTGGAATACTATGTCCTAACAATATTATGGTATTATAATCCCACTAGAGTACACGAGGGTAGAAAGCCCTTTCTGAAAAAGTGGACGAATTATGCATGACAATCACGGCATCATTCTGCTTGAAGAAGTGCTTACGAGGAAGACCGGGTTTCTTTGCACGTCCGAACATGTTCCCTGGGAGGCAATGCTCACAAGGTTATTAACAAGGAAACGCTCCTAAACTACTTCCTTCTGCAAAAGGGTGTGCTAACAAAATAGCAGAAGGAAAGGACAGAAGGGTAATGAGAAAATGAACTGACCTCCATTTTTCCCCTTCAGATGCTTTTAACAATGCCAGTTTCTCCCATATGACAGGGTTTCATTTGTTGCAGGGAGGGGGAGACAGGGAGAATTAAGTCTGTCAAGACTTCTGCATCTCTAGGACAAGGTTGACATACAAGCTGAACCATTTCTTTCCACAGGACACTGAAGATTCAGCTATTCCTCTTGAAAAACAGGGACAAACCCATGTATTTCTAGGGAGTACTCAGGTTCTCCTTCCAACTGTTCCTACACAGCTCTTCAGGATAAACCAAAATTTGCCAAACCAGTCTGAGCCAGAGCTCCAAGCCTCATCAGTGTGGAGACTGGCTCACTGAAAATGAGGGTTTGTTTTACCCTCTATAGCATCTAAAAATATTGCCTTACGTAAGGAATGAAGTCTGATAACTACATGACAGCCCCTGCCAAAAGAAGGTGATCACAAGACAGCCACAGAGAGAAGGGTCCAAGGCAGCTAACTGAAGAGTTTGGACAACCATTCTGACAGGTACCCAACTGAAGCAGTGCAGCAGGACTGACAGGGTATGAGAATAGGAAGCCTAGAAACTAATTCTGCACCCCTGGATGAGGTATTTGTAAAAATACTGTTATAAAGCAAGTGACTGACAGAAACTGAAGTACTAATTTCCATGACTGTAGCTGCAGAACAAACTTACTACAGCTTTGCCCTGCTCAGATGGAACACATCAACCTATTAGTGACTAATAAGGAGAAAATCTGTACAGCATAAAAATAAGGGTATCAGTTATCTTTGAGAACATGATTTCAGGTTTATTACACTTTTCCTCTAATGTCTAATCTTAGATGTTAGTGTCTGGAAGCTCTTCTAATGCAAGTATTTCCCAAGAACATGAGCATCTCTGAAAGTCAGAAAAGGCTGTTACAGTACTTTTCTCATACTCAACTAAAGCTATTAGGGGCAGGAAAACCTTACTTTAGTTAGTTTCAAGTATTATCTTTAGTTTAAAAGTTTAAAAGACACAGTTATTTAAGTGCAGCATTTCCATAGTTTAGGCTCATTACTTAAAAGAAAATATCCTGGTTTAGGTCTTTATTCCCTATTGCAATTAAAAGTTATATTTTAATGACTGATTAATAATGAATTTTTATTAATGAAAATCTTGTTTTTAATAATATTGCAGTAGCTAATTTCCAAATCATTAGAACACTACTTTATCATAAATACTTACTCAAGGGAAAAAGAACTTCTATTAAACACAGAAGTAGACATTTTCATGAAAGCACTCCCCTATTCTTTTTCTGACTCCAGTTGCATGAATAAAGGTCTAAGAAAATATTAAGTACACTGCAAACACTGCATGGTTTTGGTCTGACCTGGGAAACATTCGATGCAGTTATAACTTTATCTGATGTCCTTAGGAAAAACGCACAAGTTCCTGTAAAGTCCTGTAAAAAGGACAAAATGCATACAGTTAAAAAGAATACACATGTACAGTAAAAGTAATTTACTTAACAACTTAAAAATGTGCTGAAAACAAAATTGTAAGAAATTAATTACAAAAAGGTAGTGAACTGTTTGTAGGATATCTGAGAATCTGTCCCTCTCAAATCAAATACTGGTTTTTCTCCACCTGACATAAGAATGCCAAAAATGCTCTTCTGGGCAGACCAGTCCAGTATGGCATCTCCACTAAGNCGTGAGATTGTCTAATCCCTTTCTGAATCTGCCAACTTAAATTCACTGAAAAAAACTAAAGACATCCTCAGCTTTCAAACAGTTAAAGTACTTTTCATAGATACTTAGGCCAGAATGGATCATCTTAGAATGACATTTATTTCATTTTTTAAAAATGGAACTCAAAGATTACTAAAAACTTCTGATCCAAATACTTTTTAACATGTATTTTCATCTTTTTGATGGACTGAAGTAATGCAAAAGTTTCAAATCAGTACTACAACACTGCTTATTTTTAGTCTATTAATAATTCAACAATAACAAATTTGAAAAGCCATTCCAATTGGTCCAACTGGCAGAAGAATGAACCTCAATTCTTCTCTGAAAGCAAGAGAGAATTCTTCAGCTATGTCTTTTCTAACATAACAATGTTAATATAAGCTCATCGAGGCAAAAAAAAAAAAGACATCACCATGCCTTATTCAAAGAAAATTGTATATGGTACACTGGATTCCCCCAAAAAGAGATGGAAAGAAAGAAAATTAATCAGAAATCTTAATGACTACTGAATACACTGCTGAATAATGCTCAGACATTACAGCGAGGAGGTTGTTATAATAATTTGAATGGAATAAAGTATTTATTAAAGGTATTTTTGGAGTAATGTGCAGTATTATTATATGAAAGGAAATTAAAAAAACACTGAAGAACTGCAATCTTAAACTAGAAGTACACAAGCACTGGAAAAAACATGCAGTCATTAACAAAAATGTCAGGATCTGCAATTTTTTAACAAGGGTTTATTTAACCTACTCTCCTCTCAGATAGTCAAATACATTAATCACTGCTGCTTTACTGGTGAATTCCAACCTCAGGTCAAGAAATGTTGGGAGATCTTGCATTATGAGAACATGGACTAAGTACTTAAGTATCTATGCAAGAATTACAAAAAGCTGTTCAACTGTTACAGTTTTTTTCAATACTTTCCTTTTCAAATGTCATCTAATGAATTTTTCAGCCATACCTCAGTAGAACCCATGGTAATAAATAACTTCTTCTGAAGCAAACTGTTTGTTGACCCATCTGACCTCAATGATGCATTCGACTTCTGCTAGCAATTAAATTGTAAATAAGAGGTTAATAAAATAAGAACTATTATCATACAAATACCTCATCCTATCTGAATACATGAATTATAACTAAGCTCATTCTGAATCGGTTAGTAATTCCCAGATAGAAATCATGAGATTGGCTTTATCTGGAGAATAAGCTTTGCATAAATCTCACAACCTCCAGTAAACAGTTTCATAGCCCTGTTCTTTCAGAAAAAAATCAAAATAAGAAGGGGGAAAAAATCTCAGAAAATACTTGTTAGCTAGATCCTGCCAACAGTGCAAAGAAATTTAGTTTTCTGTCCACATCTTTAACCATACATCACTCTGAAAAACTTTCTCTCTGAGAAGCCTTGCTGTCACTGGTCCCTCTCCACTGAGATGTATGTACAACCTCTTCTCTTTGAAGCAACAAAAAACTTTAAGCCTAATAAAGAAGTGGTTCCCTCTAATTTTCTGTCACACACTTTGGAAAATAATCTGTTGAAACTTGAAAGAATGTAACAGAAAATAATGTAGAAGAAGCCTGCAGGTGTATTTCTCTTTCAAGTTGAGGAAAGGCCTCTTCCTAAAAAGTCAAATGTTCAGTTCCTGCTAGATTAAATGTGTGACGCAATACACAGTGGTGTCTTCTCCACTTCCACCCCAAATCAGCATCTTCTAACCCCTATCAAGTCTCAAGTGAGTATCATGCACTCAAGCTGGTGAAAAACAGACATGAGCAGCACCGAAGAAAGGATCTTAGACAAATCTTGATAAGAACGTGCCTACTAGGTCAAGCCAACGGTCTGCCTTAGCCAGTATTTTGTCTCCAAGAATGGCCAAAAATGGATAAGAACAGGGCAATCATGTATGATACTGCCCCTGAGTAATCGCCAATTCTCCAATGTGTTTGAAACCAAACTGTTGACAGAACAGTCAATGTAATGAGGTCTCATGGCTCACCCGAATGAGGTGGAAGATGCTAGAGATGGCATTCATACTTTCCATCAGAAACATTTATTTTTATGCTATGTTGCTTTTGCAACAAAGTTTTCATAAATTCATATTTTAAAGTTTAAAAAGACCAAAATAAAACAAAAGTAAATGCAGAAATGAAACATTTCACTTAACCCAAGCTGGGCATTTATTTCTGGCTTGTCAGTTAAGAAAAACAATTTCAAGATTTTCAGTTTCATCTCGATTTAAGTCGGAGAACACCTTGTTCATCCCAGAAATGTGCACACACAGTCCCAGCGAAAGGAAAAACTGATTAAACTGTTTTGACAGCTGAGCTGATTCTGTGCTTTGCAAAGTCTCTAAGCAATTCCAGTAACAATCAAAAGTTCTTTTAACTTATATAGGTTATAATGAATCTGTAATTCATTCTTGCACTTAACTGACAATAAAGCATTACCAATCAGTTTTTCTCCCCAACAAGCCTAAAATACCACCACATGGTGAGTTAGCCTAACATGGCTCCTCAATGGCAGAACCTGAAAGGACTGAGGAAGAATTTCTGCAATTCAGGAAGCCCACAGCAGTCATGTTAGGCAATTTCAAGGTCACGTGGCATCTTCTGATATCACACACTCAGTGGAAGCTGAACAAATGATTTTGCTTTTTGTAAAGAGGCTTCTCCTTCTCAAAACTGAAAGGGAGAGAAATACATCTTGGGGACCACGACTACCTTATTTCCAGTTATAGTTTACCAAGCTTAAGATTATTTTCCACAGAATGGGACAGACCTGAACTTGAAGCTACCTTAATTTAGAAGGAAATTGCATCATTTTTCACCCTCTTGAATCAGTGCTTTGTCCATAGTTGGGTTGCTGCAGTTCAAACCAAAAGGATAAGACAAAATGGTTCTCATACAGACAGTCCCCCCATTCCTCTAATACTTATGTTAGCTAACCTAGTATTTTTAAACTCTGAATACTGAGAACACTTTGCCTCAATTATCTTTATCAATTTTGAAGTCTGGATTTTTACTTTACTTGGCCATTTTTAAGTTTTCTTTTGTGAAATCAAGAACAATATCAAACCATGCCACAGGGCATTCTCCTGTTTTCATGTAAGCCAAGATGGCAGTATCTAAACAATGAGCTCTAAGTTCTTTCCACATTGGCATGCATAGCAAAAAAATCTCTGTTAAGATTTTCTGAATTCTGCAACACTCCTGATTTTTTAAAAAAATGCAACTTTGCTTTTGCAGAAGTAATAACAAACATACCTGAAATACATCTTGGTAAAAGAAGAGCAACTTTTTAAGTCCACTAGGGGCAAAGAACTGTTCTATAAGTTGAAACTAAAAATAAAATTACAATTGCAGTTAATTGTGAAGTAATTTCAAAAGACTTGCATTTTTTAAAATATATTTAATAATAATAATTTAATTAATATTTACCTTGTCATCAGAAATAATGGCCTCCTCCACTTGCTGCTCACTTAAGCCTATCCCATCTGCTAATCTTGATGCCAAATACTTGTGTCTTTCATCTATCTGAGCTCTTCTCTCCTCTTTGGTGACTTTGGCTTGCTTGGCTAGTTCTTTCCTAGTTTCACTGGAAAGTACTATACTTTTCTTACCAGTTGTCTAGAAAATAAAAGTTTGTTACAGAGAGGTTCTTTTTTCTCACTTAAGGATTGTATTTTATATCATTGATCTTTAAGCTGGTTTCATAAACTACTTCAAGCAGGAACATGAAAAAATTACATCTAAGGAATGCAGAGGGAAAAGATCAGTAATAATTAACTTGTTAGGTCAGAATTATTTTTCAGTATAAAGCTGCTACAATGGAAACTTCAGATTGGAATCTTCAGATCAGGACCTCTGAATCAGATGTGGATCCAGGCTAAGGTCACAATACAAATTTAGTGCTATAAAGGCTCTAATTCAAAACTCAGCTTTGTAAATCCAGCTTCTAAACGTCTATATGTCCATATTCCAGATTTGGGACCAGATTTATCTCTATACTGCCAGCATTTTAGTATATAGTATCAAGTTATTACCTCAAAGGAACTAAATAAACCAAATCCACTATAACATCAGTCACCACTGGAACAAATATACAATTGACATTTAATACATAGGTCACATAAAGGTAATAACAGAATCATAGATAACAGATGATTCTTGGCATTGGTGAGTCCGCACCTCAAGTACTGTGTTCAGTTTTGGGCCCCTCACTACAGGAAAGACATTGAGGTGCTGGAGTGTGTCCAGAGAAGGGCAACGAAGCTGGCGAGCGGCCTGGAGCACAAGTCTTATGAGGAGCGGCTGAGGGAACTGGGGTTGTTTAGCCTGGAGAAAAGGAGGCCGAGGGGAGACCTTATCGCTCTCTACAACTACCTGAAAGGAGGTTGTAGTGAGGTGGGTGCTGGTCTCTTCTATCAAGTAACTAGTGATAGGATGAGAGGAAATGGCCCCAAGTTGCACCAGGGGAGGTTTAGATTGGACATTAGGAAAAATTTCTTTACTGAAAGGGTTGTCAGGCATTGGAACAGGCTGCCCAGGGAAGTGGTGGAGTCGTCATCTCTGGAGGTATTCAAAAAGCGCGTAGACAAGGCACTTCAGCACATGGTTTAGTGGGCATGGTTGATGGTTGGACTGGATGATCTTAAAGGTCTTTTCCAACCTAAATGATTCTATGATTCTATAAAGAAGGAAATTTATGTAGACAGAGGATTTTTTTCAGTGTGAACAAGACTGAAAATAGATATGGTGAATAACACTTTTAATTCAACAGGTAATCTTCAGAAGCTATACAGAAAACTAAAGATTTGGGTAAAAAAGTCACCACACTGAGCATTTCCTGCTACATACAGCTGCCACTGACATGAGCATCTGGAGTCTGGGGATGTCTGAAGTGTCTCTGTATCTCACAATTTTTATTCTAGAGAAACAAAGATAAATTACATCATCTTCCCAGTACTCTAAACTAGGAATTGTAATTGATCAATCCTGATTTACTCCTGGATTAAAAAAACAAAAAGCTGGTCAACGTCCACCTTTGCCTTCTACCATTTTGTCTCACCACAGACTCTAAATGGATGTTTTACATTACTCCTGTCTCTGCCTGCATCTCTTTGAGACAAGGAGACACCAAGAACACCTGAATTCCTGTAGTTGTTGGTTAGTACCATTCTGATGTCTCTAAAAGCTACATCTTTTCTGATTCACTGTTCATTCTTCTCCCATGTAGGTCCCAACTCATCCATGTCAGTCTTTCATCATCTCTGGCTTCCATGCCAACAGCTGGATCTCTTGTTTTGCACATCCTTCCCTCATGCAGCATGATCTTATTCAAGCATTCTTAACCAATATTCATTTTCATCTTGGCAAAGAAAGAGAATTAACCAGTGGATGATCAAAAAAAAAACCTCCCCCAAACCAAAATCCCAGCAACACACATTGTGAGCACAGAAAGTAAATGGCCTAACACTGTATACGCTTCTGAGTGGCTCACTGGTCTTTTTCCCTGTAATTAACAGAGACTGAAAGAATCAGCACCCCCCAGTATCAGGCCAAACTTTTGTCAGTGAAGACTTCAAGAATAATCTATACAGAAGAAAATTTAACAGACAAAAGGTAGCTGAGTCACCACCTATTTTAGCATGAAAACACTTGCCGGAAGAACAGCAGTCAAAGGTGATCCTATGACAGTAGATCCTAGGACAGTAGATCCTAGCTCAGTGCTCCTCGTCTTCAGGTCCCCTCCACGTCTACGATGCTTACTTTCTGTGTCTAGTTGAAAGAAGTGACAAGTTCTAATTATTCAGGTATATGCACAACAAATGCATTTACAAGACCTGCAGTGTTGTGTCTTAATATCTGCTGGCTAACCTCTTCTCAGGCTGGGGAAAATGAGACACGAAAGGATCATTAGAAAACCTGTGCCTCAGCAAAAACCCTTAGAAGACATTAGGGGAGAAGATGTCTTATAATGGCTTTTATCTCAAGTTCAATTGCAAACAGTCCCTACTGACAGCAGTAGAGGTTAAAAAAAGCAATTTAAGGTACTAGCTTGGAGAAATCTGTTCTGGAAAAAATAAAGACTCTGAAATATTGTCAATTTTCATACTTGTTATTGTCACCCAGTTATTCCTCTTCTGTTACTTCTTTATCTAAATTCCGATTGTCAGTATTGTGGTTTAACCCCAGCCAGCAACTAAGCACCACACAGCTGCTCACCCACTCCCCCCACCCAGTGGGATGGGGGAGAGAATGAAAAAAAAAAAAAAAAACTCATGGGTTGAGATAAAGACACTTTAATAGGACAGAAGAGGAAGAAAATAATAATAATGGTAATGATAATAATAAAATTACAACAATAATAATAATAATAAATTGGAATATACAAAACAAGTGATGCGCAATGCGATTGCTCACCACTTGCTGACTGATGCCCAGTCAGTTCCTCAGCAGCAATCTGCCCCTCCCAGCCAACTACCCCCAGTTTATATATTGGGCATGATGTCACATGGCATGGAATATTCCTCTGGCCAGTTGGGGTCAGGTGCCCTGGCTGTGTCCCTTCCCAACTTCTTGTGCCCCTCCAGCCTTCTTGCTGGCTGGGCATGAGAAGCTGAAGAATCTTTGACTTAGTATAAACACTGCTTCGCAACAACTGAAAACATCAGTGTGTTATCAACATTCTTCTCATCCTAAAACCAAAACACAGCACTATACCAGCTACTAGGAAGAAAATTTACTCTATTCCAGTGAAAACCAGGATAGTCAGTCTCATGCATTTCTGACAAACTTGCTACTTGCGGAGACTTGCAAGACAACTTGAGCACATGGAATATCTGAAGAATAAAGATTGCTAATATTTGCAATAAAACCAGGACATATATCATTAGAGTGTGTAACTGTCCTCTGTTGATTATTTAAGCCTCCTGAAGAGCTTTTGAAGCCCTTTAATAAAAAATTTATTCCATGTCATTGTTTTTCCTAGAAATTAGGATCTGAATATTTTTAAGTCATTTAAGTAACAAATAAGAGTATTTATGTTTTCCTAATACTAAGTATAATAACTTATCTCCAGCCAGCCACCATTTCTCTTTTAAAAATTTTAATTACAAAACATTCCTAAATATCACTTTACTTCTTAACAGAAACACTGGTTTAGTTAGCTTCAAAAAGATAATATTTGAAAGCACTGAACAATGCTATTTGTAATTGCTACAGCTTGCTTTTAGCCCAAGAAAAAGCCACCATTTTATTTCTCAGATGATATTTAGGTCCCATCCTTGGCAGCAAATCAGATCCTCAGTGGAGCATGCAGTAGTGCTAATGAGCAGCTCACTAAAGTTTCAGGAACTACCGTTTAACCTACTCTAAATAAATGATGCGATTGTGACTAAAATTAATACTCTAGTAGCACTGATTTCCTTATAAGTTTTCGTACAGATTGTCCCTCTTTTCCCCTGACAATAATGTATTATTCACAGAATCATAAAATGGTTTTTGGAAGGGACCTCTGGAGGTCATGTGGTCCAACCCCTCCTGCTCAAGCAGGGCCACTTAGAACTGGTTGCCCAGGACCATGTCCAGATGGCTTTTGAGTATCTCCAAGGATGGAGACTCCACAACCTCTCTGAGCAACCTGTGCCAGTGCTCAGTCACCCTCAGAGTGAAAAAGTGTTTCCTGACATTCGGACGGAGCCACCTGCATTTCAGCTTGTTCCCACTGCCTCTTGTTCTGTCACTGGACGCCACTGAAGAGAGCCTGGCTCCACTTTACACCCTCCCTTCAGGTATTTATACGTGCTGATCCTCCCCGATCCTCCTCTTCTCCAGCCTGAACAGTCCCAGCTCTCTCAACCTTTCCTCATAGGAGAGATGCTTCAGTGCATTCATCATCCTCGTAGCCCTTCACTGGACTCTCTCCAGTATGTCCATGGCTCTCTTGTCCTGGAGAACCTAGACCTGGACACAATACCCCAGGCGAGGCCTCACCAGTGCTGAGTGGAGAGGATGGATCATCTCCCTTGACCTGCTGGCAACATTCCTCCCCAACCAGCCCATGGTATAATTAGCCGTCTTTGCCACAAGGGCCCATTGCTGGCTCATGTTCAGCTTGGTGTCCACCAGGACTCCCAGGTCCTTTTCTGCCAAGCTGCTTTCCAGCTGGTCAGCCCCCAGCATGTACAGGTGCATGGGCTTGTTCCTCCCCAGGTGCAGGACTTCACACTTCTCCTTGTTGAACTGCCTGAGGTTCCTGTCAGTCCTGTCCCCAGCCTCTTGAGGTCTGTCTGGATGGCAGCACAACCCCTTGGTGTATTGACCACCCCTCCCAGTTTTGTGTCATCAGCGACCTTGCTAAGGGTACACTCTGCCCCATCATCCAGATCATTAATGAAGATGTTAAACAGGACTAGACCCAGTATTGACCCCTGGGGTACACCACTACCTACTGGCCTCCAACTGGACTTTGTGCCACTGATCACCACCCACTGGGCTTGTCTGTTCAATCAGTTTTCAGTCCACCTCCCTGTCTGCTCAGCCAGCCCACGATTCATTAGCTTCTCTATGAGGATCTTACAGGATTGAAGGGGAAATTCAAATTGTAACTGCTCAGCAGTGGCAATTTGTGACCCAGGAATGATCTGGCATGGAGAGCAAGAAGGCCCAACGGCAGAAGGGGTTAAGCTGGCTGGAAGCAGGAATGCCAGAAACAGAACAACTCCCTGTAAGGGAGCATAGTTTCCCTTGTTGATGAGGTAAGTAACAGCCACAGCAGTCTTGTAGCCATCCTGGAATGTGTCTCGGGGCCTACCTTTGGGCAGCAGAGCTGGTGCTGGGCGATGGACCCAAGGCTGGGCTGAGGCATTCCATGCTGATGCTCACAGGACTGGTGCTAGTGCAAGTGTATATAAGGAATCTCCTGGTGAAGCACCTTTGCAGAATTCTTATAGAACCAGTTATGGCAGTAGGGCTGTCCAATGCATTGTTCATTATTTCTATTTCAGCACAAATGTGTGTTTAATTCATCTCAAGGGGCACAATAAAAAATTCCCAACAGAAGAATGTCAAAAGCCTTACTGAAGAAAAGTTACACTATATCCACTGGACAACCCTTACCCACCAAGCCAATCATTTCATTGCAAAAGGGAATAAGGTTGATCAAGCATTTCTTCCCTTAGTGAACCCATGCTGACTACTCCCAATCACCTTATTGTCTTTCAAGTGCCTGGAAGTGGTATCCAGGATTAGCTGCTCTATCACCTTCCCAGGGATTGACGTAAGGCTGTAGTTCCCTGGGTCCTCCTTCTTGGAAACAGGAATGACATTAGTTTTCCTCCAGGCCTCAGAGGCACCTCTCCCAGTTGCCATGAAAGTTCAAAGATTATCTTACGTACGCCCACTTCGCTTAAGTATTCCCTGACCTTGTGGAAGAGGATCAGGTTAGAAAGTACTGACGCAAAGTGGGCATACCTAAATCCACGGGCCCTAATGGGATGCATGCACAAGCACAGAGGGAGCTAGCTGATCTCATTGCGAGGCCACACTCAATAATCTTTGAACTAATTATTTGATCTATTATTACTGTTAATATATTCCAGAAAAGAGATACCGTACTATATGCCATATATACTACAGAGTATACCATACTATAGATAGTACTACTCATTTTAATTCCAGAGAAATAGCTCTAATCACGTTACTATGATTCAACACTAGGAAATATGCTAAGAGATCAGAGTTGCACTGTGCATGACCCTATAAATACATATAAATATGCATGTTTATTTATATGTACATATTTATTTATAAAGCTGAAAATTGCACATTGCAGTCCCTACATTGGCACATTCAGAATAGCACGTACCCACCCAGTATATATATTATAAACTTAAACACTCTACTTAATGTTTGGTTTCTCATTTTGTTCCTGGATTTTTTTTCCATACATAGCCAACATGAAGTACTTATCATTATTTTCTCCCTTACCTTTATTTATATCAATGAGAGGTGGACAGAGATCAATGTTGGGTTTGGAAGAAAGTTGTGTTGCTCTCAGTCGTTCTGATTCCTGCTGTGCAGAGTGACCAGGTGGGGAACTAGGCTCGACTCTTCCCCCCAGCTCAGTCTCACCTCCCACAGTCTTCTCCATCTCCACCACCACACAAAAATCAACCTAAATCAACAATGCAGAAAATGACCGCACAATGTAACATTGTAAAAACCAACCACACCTTCAGTATTTTTATCCCTATTGATATCACCAATATGATAGACTAGCAAGGAAAAGAAAAATTCTCTGCTTTTGGTTGCTAATTCAAAATGAGAAGATCTAAGCAGTTTACAAAATTATAAAAGGTAACCTTAAAGGTTGCCCGTTACCAAAACTTTATTTCTAATTGCGTAACTGTCATTTCTGTCTGATCAGACTGCTGCGGGTGGGAACTCACGCGCTGAGGGGCAGGTTAAGCTCCTTCATTCACGGCAGCTGCAGGTCCCACTGCAAAGCACTGGGCACAGAGTGCCGGCTGAGGCACTTGCTTAATCTCAAGCGGGTTTTTAAGCCTGCGGTGTGCCTAGGCACTTGGAGTTGCTGGCAGCTGCTATGGCAACCCCTACACAAACCCAGCTAACAACCCAGTCCCCAGGAGGCACCTCATCTGTTCCCATTTCCCGCTGTATCCACCAACCCAGCGCTAATTTCGTAACTATTTGTCTTTTCAAAGGCACCATAGTTTTCCCTTACATATGAACTAAACCCTAAGCAAGCAGCTTCTCTGAGTCTCAGCATTTCTGACATGCAGAGCCAGGGGAGGCCGTAGTGAGCTGCATCTCAGTGGCCACACTGCTCTCCTCAACAGTCTTTCTCAGCAAGGCCGCAACCTGGGCTCTGTGCAACATGTGAAGAGAAGACACAGCTGAGACAACGGGCTGAAGGAGGACTTTCCTTTCTCCGCTGCCAGGCAAAGCCACTTCCACACAAATGTGAGAAGTACCGCATGATTCGTAGCCTATCCACCTGCAGCACCCTTACTTCGCATGCTTCTTTTTTCCAGACGATACACAACGACCAAGCTTTCACTGCAATAGGTTACCATTCAAAACCAAAGGCTTAATACCTCAAAGGACTTCTGCATTTTATTAACTGATCTCAGTAACCTTCAATCAGGCCCCAAAAGTACTGACAGCACCCTCGACACTGAGAGACTGTAAAAAACACAAGGGAGGAAGATGAGGAGGCGCCGCCGGTAGCCCCGCAGGCTGCAGCCGGCAGCCTGGAGCCCGCTCTGAGACGTGGGCGCTCCCCTCACTCCCACGTCTCCCATCGCACCCAACGACGTGTACACGTACACAGCCGCCTCGCCACCGGGACGAAGCTGCTCAGGGAGAGCCAGCGGCGGTGCTCCGCAGCCGCTGAGGCAGCCTGAGCCGCTACTGCTCTTCCAGAGGCTTTTTCGGTTACCGGGCGCTCCCTCCTCCCTCCGCACTCCC
>VYZV01021878.1:863-11971 GCA_013401275.1 Pandion haliaetus | reverse complement strand
GTGAGTGAATTATTTCATTCCCTTACAAGTGCAGCATGTGCTCTCTCTTCTGTAATGACACAGTACAGAAAACAAGATGTAATTAATGCAATTCCTTTGCCAAATGTGTGGGATCTTATAAAGAATTGGTGTGTAATTCTGATTTGAACTTTCTTGCCTTAAACAAAACCAAACGTAACATAGAACATTATAATGTACTAACAGGGTCCTTCAACTGTTTTGTTGGTTTTTTTTTTCCCAGTACAAGTGACTGCAAAGTGCTGGGCCTGTAATCAAAAGGATAGTCAGTGCCCAAACCAGCAATATTGATGCAGCTAGGCTTTTTTTGTGTACTACAGTACAATCATGTCAGCAAACCAAAGAAGAACATTTGGCCTTTTGTTATCTTATGTACCAAGACAGAAAAGCATTCCTTTTCCTCTGTTCTACCCCAACGAACAGATGTGGGTTTAATCACATAAATACCAAAATGTTCACAAGTTTCAGACTATGACTTTGAAATTTAGGAGTAAAATTATTTTTCAAAGAAAGTGGTTTTAATCTAATTATCTTGAAACTGTCCATAAAAGGTAGATAGGCAGGGAATTGGATAAATACACCAAGTAGGATTTGGGGGTGGGGGTTAGTTTTGGGGTTTTTTTCCAGTTGGAGAGAAAATTAAGGTAATCTTGATAAACAAAAAACCTGTGGCAAGAGGAAATTTTAAAAGAAGCCTCAGGGTCCAATACAGAAAAGTTATAGGAGATTCATCAGTAAATAGATTTTACAGAGCAGTGTAAATCCAGGTGCTACATCTCTGTTTTTGAACTCAAAGTTGCAGGTTACCTCAATACACAATGATAGCAGAACAGTATTGTTAATTAAAAGAGACAGAAAATGCCACACAAAGCCCACATGCTAATCTGTTGGGAAACTGGCACCTAGAGCTGCCACAACTTTAAACTTGCCACTAGCCTACATCTCATGGTATCCAGCTCACCCGCCAACCCCCCAACTAAAAAAGACCTCATAAATACCTGAAGTCAGATTACCCTTTCTTCTGAATAGTGTTAAAGCTCTTTGACAAACTGTGTGTGAAAAACAGTTCCAGGGAATATGGATTACAGGCAACTCTTCAAGACCTATTTTGAAAGGATGTATGTGGTATTGAGGTAGTTGGAATTTGCATACAGAGAGAACAGGTATGTTTCTAATGCAATCTGGACCTCAGTTAGCATGAACTATCTTTAGGTATATGGCCTATATGAGGATAGCATGCACAGAGTACAAAGTTCCACATCTTGGTGTTGCACCAGGAGTAGAGAGTAGAGGGAGATGAAATCGGTGATTCTGATGTGATGCTAAGATGCACGAGACTGGCATCTGGCAACCATAAAAGACGAATGAGGTGGAGTTGGGCCTCTGGCTGCTTGCCAGGCAGGGCATATGCAAGGATAACAAGAGCTTTTAACCCATGCGGGAAGGTCAGGATGGTAAGGACAGAATTATGGCCTATGTTTGTACTTCAACTGCAACTTTCCTAGCTTTATAGAGTTTCAGTGAAACTCTACCAAACATCCTATAATTAATTTTGAAACCACAGGGATTCAAAGTTCATCACAAATGACCCAGTCCACAAAACATCTAGACATACAGCTCCCACTGAAAAATCAATGGGAGTTAAGCCCCTAACTAATCCTACAGTTCTGACCAAATTTTTTTTTTTTTCCCTTAAAAACTGTAAATTGCACCCTCACTGTGAAACAAACTTCTCTTGCTCATAGCATTTTTCAGTCCTATATTTCACTGTAACTCTTCATAAGTATTACAACCTGCAGTGCCCTAGCCAGCAGCGCGTATCTCTGAAGTTTCAAGATAGTACTCGTGTGTCTCTGGAGCTTGTACCACACACTTCAACAACTGCTCTTCAGCCTGCTCAGCTGCTACCAGCTCCATTTACAGGCTGTTGGGACAAACTCCTCTAACATGACAGTCACAAGAGAAGACAAGATTACAGATTCTGAATGAGTTCATGCTTGAAGTCAGTATTAAGGAAATTTGATGCAGATAGTTTTACTCACAGATCTTCTTGCAATGCCTAGGACCAATATGAGTTTCTAAAAACTGAGTTTTTAATTAGGAGCAGAGAAACAATAGCTCACTTCAACGTGAAAAAGAATACACCCCCTATTTTTTCACGCTCTGTAATTTAAAAATAGGTTGACCCATTAGCTTTAAAGCTTTCAAAAATACTAAAACTGAAATATAGGGCTCAATTTCCTTTTTGTTTTTTTAAGCCAGACCCAGAGATTGAAAAGTTTCAGACCAATGGCTACTCTAAGATGACTAAAGGGGATACATTTTTTGAACTATGCCAAAACAGATTTATTCCATAGTAAATTTTTAAACAGAAAGTAAATTTTTAAACATCGTCTAAATTTGAAGCACTAACTGCATGCCAATTCAGAAGTGCTACAGGGCCTATAATTTGTCACACTGCACATACGGATCTACCTGACTTTTCTCACTTTTTTCCATAGTGTGCGTGTTCAGAATGCAAACAGGGGCCAAAGCACACCTGAACAGCATGCCTACCAATTCAAGAGACTTCCTATATTTAATGTGAACCAGACAGAATCAATACATACTGAAAAAAATTACTAGGAAATGGCATTTTTTTACTCTGTACTTTAAAAACATAACCCTGGAGGCCAAAATCACCGTCTTGTCTATTTGGCAATTGATGACAACAGAATTGTGATTAGTGGGACATTGATTCCCAGTGTTTCCCAAGCACCTTCTGCATGAACTGGAGGAACACCTTGTATACACTCAGTATGAAACAGAAGGTCCCTCAGTTCATCAATGCCACAGTGCCCAAGAGGCATTGCTCTTTTGAGAAACATTCCTAGACTCAACAGTTTGTCTGAATTTCAACCAAATGAAGCCTCGCAATTGCTAAAATCCAGACAAAGGCCAACCAGACCGGCCCTGGCTCTGCTGCTGCTGCTCTGCACACTAACGCAGACCCCGTAAACTCAACTGACTGAATGAGCTGCGGAGTAAAGCACCCCAAAGGTCAGGGGAATAAAAGCAGTTTCAAACCACCCCATTATGAGTCTGCCCTGGCATCTGTATGGGCTCCCAGTGCCAATGGTATGATTTGTGAAAAACCTCAAGGCTCCACGCTGGTGATGGAGAACCTGATGTCAAATCTCTCCTCCTCACCGGCTCACCTGAATGTTCAGAGCAGGGAGGCGAGAGATGCAGCAGCTCCTGCAGAGACTCTCAGACATCTGAAGGCTGGTTAAACTAATTCAGGGATACAAGCGGCTCCCAGCAGCCTAGCATACCACTGAACCACACCCTTCAAGTTATTTCCAGCAATCCTACCAGCCACTGCAGTCCAAGACCATCTTGGGGTTTCCATCTAAAGTCCAGATCCTGTCAGAAATGCTACTGCAGGATTCAGGGCTGTGTTCTATGCTTTTCAGGATTCTCTATCCTTAGACTAAAGTTCAGGTTCCTGCTGCCCAAACAAACCTGGAGAAAAACTGTTGGTTTGAAGGTAGGTAAGTCAAACCTCGCCAAAACCCGACCATTCTGACTTATCTCATACTTGCAGTCGCTTCACCTCAAACTAATTTGATTTTAAAACTGAAGTTAAGCAATTTGTTAGTAATCACTTTTCAAGTATTTATTTATTTATTTTGTTGGGGGAGGAAGGGAGGGAAGAGAGTAAAATCAAGCTATTTAGCTTTCCAAGTATTTAACATAAAACCCAAAAGAGCTCCATCTGGCAACCAGCAGGATTTCCAAATAATCTAAATAGTATCTACATAAGAACCAGGCTGTCTATGGATTAAGACAACTTCAACTTTTACAGCCACAAGAAGCCTTTATTAACATAAAAGGAAATTATAAAAAATTAAGTTAGAACAGCAACAAGAGTCTGGCAAGCTGACAAAAGACCCCAGGAATCTCTGCATTAATTTTGAAATGCTGCTTTTGACTTTGTCGGAATATAGCATCATACACTGTGTGGTTTTAAAAAAACAAAACAAAAAACCCCTTAGGTTCAAAGGACTCCAGTACAATAAAACCAGTGCTAGGAAAAGATTCAGATTAATGAAAATCAATATATAATTCCTTGCTTTGCAACATGAAACAACCCCTAACATTTTAACATAGTTTGTGGAAAATATTAATATTTAATTACACAGACTTCATTGAGTCATGGATAAAGCCCTTCACGTCCATAGATGTCCGTCTTCATCAAGAAATTGGGTCAGAATACTGCTGCTAATTATGTTAATTAAATATACCTTTGAACTACTCTTAAATAAAAATAATAATAATTTTGATAATTCATAATTCCCAAGTAAATAAACACCTGTCAGAGTAGACAGTATTTAATTTTCCAAGTTATTCATATGAAGGATCTAGCCTTGCACTTCATACCTAGCCTGTATATTTTTTGGCCCATTTGTGAATGATCCAAACCTGTCAGTGGTTTGGTGTCCTATGTGAAATATTTTAATGGTCTTGATGCCCCTGTCAAGTTGCCACTGGGATCTTCTGTCAGTTTCTTGGCAAAAAGTCAGAGTGTGGAACCAGGGGGGCCTAAAAAACCCCCATGTTATGGTGATCCTGTGAGGATAGGGCAGCCCTGAAGCTCTGCATTTTTGCTATCCCTGGGCTACAGGAAGAGAATTTCTATCTTTATCATTGCCCATCTGGCACCTTTCACAGGCAGCAAGAACAAAGAAGTAAAATGTACTGGTCCCTACCATCTGCTTCTGCTTACAAAGTCTAGAAAGGCCTGATAGGGAAGAAAGAAAAAAAAAAAAACAACCCCTTCATTTCCCACCAAACTGTTCTGGCAGGTACACATTTTTGCCTGTACTTCTTACATATCTTAGGGCAACTCTAGAGGCCCTTGTTTCCCTACAGCAATACAGCTGCTTGATGTAGAGCATCCCAAACACTCCTAGCCCCTCATCTTCATTCACAAGCGTCTAACAGCCTGGAAAGAAAGGTTGTGTTGTTTTGAGATTTGCTTTATTGGATCAGCCTCTGTTTTATCTAGAATAGGAAAATTCCTGTGGGTTTAATAGGAGGTATTACCCTACAGATTTTCTCTGGTTCCGCCTCCTTTCCCATCAGCCACATCCCCTCTTGCTGCAAGGCTGCATACACCATGTGTTGGCTCGACCCCTTCCGTCTCTGACAGAAGTTTGGCCAAAAAGAGCAGATTTTCTGCTACTTTGATCATTTCCTGTGGTAAAAAGTGAAGGGAATTATCTGACCCATGGTCTTTTTTTTCTTAAGTTTTGAAAAGTAACATGGATTTACATTTGCAAGTTCCCTTAAATAGTGTACTTGCTTTTCAATAGCATTTTGCTGCTAGTTTAGTGGTTGTCTTACAGAACTTATTTTTTTTAGAATCAGAAAACACATTGGTCCGATCTCAAATTCAGAGATTCAGCTGCTGTATTAAATCAATAATGAACTTTGCTGTGATGAAGCAGCAACCAAAGGTAGTATCAAATTCACAGACAATACAAAAGTGACAACTTCTTCCCTGTTAAAAAATTCTTACATTTAAAAAATAAGCTTAATTCTCTTCTGGTGGGGATAGCGTTATTTTTGGCTAGAAATGTGCATTGCATAATGTGTTTAAAAATAAGTTAACCCTTTTATTAAAAGCACTATTAAAGCAGATCTATGACATATGTGACATAAGCAACCTGAAATATTAAGTTTTCTTTTGTCAAAATCACCAAGGTTCTAGATCAGAAAACGCATCTCATGCTTGTCTAACCCTATGTTGAAATAGTGACACTACCTGTTGAACTAAATGGTGTAACCATTTGGGCAACAAGGGCCTAAAGTATGACGCCAAGTGATAATCAGTGACCTCGATGGGGCCTGCAATTGCACCCTGAAAACTAGTTCATTAGGTATTTTTTCTGTCCCAGAGAGTACAAAGTAAATGAGCAAGATGAATATACCTACTGAAATAATGTCTTATATCAGAATATTCTATAGGAATACATTCCAAATAAATTATTGTAATGTACATTAAGTCTTTATAAATGTGGCACTACAGCATTTAAAATATATGTATGTTCATGCTTAGTAGTGGAACCACGCTCTTTCAGCTCAGAAAATGCCACAATGTGCATATGTATATATAGACTTTTTGCTGTTAATCTTTACTGAGAGTGCATAAAAACAGCTGTACTTGTTTGCATCAAGAGCCTTTTTTTTTTTTTTTTTTTTTTAACTTTGCTGCGCTAATTATATGAATAGCACAGATTTTGACAGATACGCTCTTAAGCTGAAGCCAGGGAGCGCATGGCTCCTTTTGTATGAGTTCTACTCTGGAAAGAAATGATTGAACATTTTGAAGTGTGAAAATTACTATTATTTTAAAATATTATGGTAAGTTACTTTGGTGAATTTACTATTTGTGTGTGTATATATATATATATTTTTAATCAGCCTGTTAACTAAAATCATGGCCTGGCTACATTTCATGTTTTATTTTATAAAATCCACCAAAAACACACACACCTCAAAAGCAAACGGAGATGCAGAGCAGTTTGTTTTCCTTCAGTGTTAAAAAAGGAAAAAGAAGATACATGCTTCTTTATATATGTATGCATGTACTTCATTTAAAAATATAATCAGAAAGGGGGGAAGAATCTGCAGTATCCTTGTTAAAACAAAAATTGCACTAAACCACGTAAAACAAAGTCTTACCACAACAAAAATCGGCACTGTCATCATTAATAATGTATTGCCTTTCATACGCAGAGGTAATAAGGAGGCTGCACTGTGATCCATATAACCTCAATAATGTATAAATGAATCAAAAAGAATCTAATTAGTTAAGCAGCACCAAAAATTATTAAGTAGAAACATCAAAGGAGCCAGTGGGACGTCACTTTTTTTTGTCAGACATGCTGCAGAGCTGCCCTTCAGAATCCTCTGGTTTATAGCTGGAAGCAGGCCTCACAAATGTAGGTCACGGGAACTTAAAAGAACTGGAGCTAGAGGATGCCGCCCCAGTACCTCTACCCTCCCTGAGCAGCTCTGCCCTGCAGCCTCCTCAGCACCATCTCCGCACGTCCCGCACGAAGTTCTGCACCATCTAGGATCTAGGCAAAGGAAGGGTGGAGCCAGTCCCTCACCTCCTGTCTGCAGCCACAGAAGATAGTACATCCTGAAAGCATTAAGTTCGCTACAATCCCTTTTTCCTCCTTCCCCTCAGTGCAACTGTGGAAAAGAAGGAAGGGTAGATTGGAACAGCATCTCGGCTTCCAAGGAGCCATGCTACAAGGGAGGGAGACAGAAAGGATAGTTGAACGGACAACCGCAAACGCTACAGAGGCACAGGACCTCCCTGGAGATGGCCTTGGCCTCCTATGAATCCCTCCGGAGTCCTACAGCTGTTCCTGCCATCCAGATGAGAAAACGTGTGTGCGTGCACATGTGAGAGAGCCTCTGAGGAAATACCTGTGGAGGCATCTAAGTCAAAGTTAGAACAGCGTGTGTATGTATTTATTTATTTACAAAAAAATAGTGAGAAAACTTTTATACTGTAACACATAGATGCAGACATCTGTACCTTTTTGTAGCATATACTGCTAGGCTTGTATTGCATCAGAGATAACAGAGTGAGAAAACCATACCCAGAGGAAAGTCGCTTAGACTGAGTTTTCACAAAGAAAAGTCCTAATCGTACAATTAACTGAAAAGTTTCACTTAAAAAATAAACAAAACCTAATACTGGGGTCCACTGTACTTAAGAAATTTTTTTTTTCTGATCTTGAATATACAGATATGTAAGCTTAGCTTGTATCTCCTTCAACAGGATGTATTTGTCCACTACCCAGTAATGTTTCACTCCCCTTTGAAATGAAGTAAAAGCATCACATGCAAGAGAAACAATAATGCTATAAAAGGAAGACCTTTCACTATTCCAGGACTGTTCCATACCCCAAACCAAGAGGTTTACTTATTCAAAGGAAGAAATAGGACAGTACTTGTACAGTAAAGGTTTAAACCACAGTAACATTCTTACGGTACATTCTCTAATAGCTTTCAACATTGTTCAATTTGCAGACCTACAAAAAAAATCCAATTATGCACTGCAGCTGGGCAGACAAACAAAGCCTCCTTGCCAGAAGACTCAGTCTTCTATTTACCTTTCATGGAACATATAGAAGGCAACTGATCCCACAGGTCCACAAAGACCAGGCTATAAAAAATCATCATTGCAATTATGGGAACTACTGCAGTGTATCCTAAGGTTCACTCACAATTCCCAGGGAATTCAACTGGAGGTGGACTAGGCCTCAAGAGTTAGCTTGTTTTTTCTGTTATCTACAACATCAAACTCCGACTACTTTGACAGAAATCTGTACTGAGGAGCTCCCAACACAAACCTCTGAGGAATCAAAGGGCCCACTCTGGCAAACCTTCACCGTCCTGAGCAGACACATGCAACACACAGGGCTATCCAGCAGGGTAAAGTTTTTCAAGAAATAAATTAATATGGAAAGTCACAAATTTAGCACGGATGACCCACAACACCTGCAAAAGTTAAAATACAGAACTTCTCAAAAGATAGCACAGAATGCTGATAAAGGCAAACAAAGCCAGCCTATGCCACTGCAGCAACCGGCAGCAGTCTGCAGAGCAATCCCCATGCCTACAGCACTGTCCAGCTTCCCACAAATACAACTCCACAGTATCTCTGTCAGAGGTGTCCCGAGGAGGAGGGATAGTACTGGGGGAGGGACAGTATTTATGAAAATAGAAGAAGTGAATTGAAGCCTGTATGCTGCTGTCTAGAACTACAGTAACATTTGTACCACCCATTCCCTGGGGGAAATGACATACAATGCAAACAGGCCTAGTTGTTCAATTATTCAAGTATTAAGAGATTCACAGAAAGACATCTGAGAAACATAACATTTTAATAGATGAAATAAATACTCCAGTACATGCAAGATAAAAACTGACATTGGAAAAAAATTAAAAATCACTTTTGTTATAGTGTAATTTTTTGTTTGTTTGTTTAAACACTCACAGTAGCTTTTCCCCCAGTTTGGAAATCAACACATGGAAAACATAATCACAACCTCCAGTCCTTCCACTCCTACACACCAAATGCACTTCTAACCTAACACTTGATGCAAAATAAAAAAAAAGTCATACAAAACAAAAACAAACAAAATAGTAGCTACATCCGTCATCTATGTGTTGTTGGTTTTTTTTTTTCATTTTTTTAAATGAGTGAGAACTGAGGTAACCTTTTTCCTGCACAACCGAACAGTAAAATTTAGAAGGGAAATTTCGGAAGACAAGACAAGACAAACTTTAAAAACCGCACCCAGCGCGATTAAAGCTTTTTTTTTTTTTCTCCTTTTTTAAGATACCCCCACCTCCCCAAATATAAAAAACTTTTAAACAGTTATTACCATTTGTGTGAAGACCTTGTTGAATAAAGGAAAATTTATCTGCAGATACTTGCTTGACTTTAAAGAAAAAGAAGCCAAAACTGGCTACCTTTATTAGTACGTATGGTTTGAGTATGTTCTGCTTCTTCACCGCATGAAATCAAAGGATTGGGCTCATCCAAGCAAATTCTTTGGTATACAAAAAAGGGGTGAGGAGGTGGGATATTATTTTCCTTTAGCAATGACTGGGATCTAAACAGAAGATGTGGGGGTTAATTCACAGAATTGGAGTTCACTGGCGGTAAAGTCCTGGGTGAAGATCTTTCTCTTAGTGCCTGAGATAACAGGTTGCAACCATCCGAGACGGCGCAAGCTGAGTTCCTCAACCTTTCCCTGTAATCGCTCATTTTGGTGCTACTTTCGGGGTGTTGGGCTATATCCCTGAGGCATTGGGTCAGGAGCACACAAGCAGATACCACACTCATGGCTCCTCCTAGGATGGCAGTTTGCACAGCTTTGCCCTCTGGATTAATGGTGGCAGCTTTACCCAAAAACTGGGGCTCAGTGGCAAAGCCCACCAGAGCATAGACAGACTGCACCAAAGGTCCACTGAACAAGACGCATCGGTTCCTGGTCAGCTCGCTGGGTGAAGTCTTGACCTCCTTGACACATGCCAAGAGGGCAGAGGCGCTGGTACTCATACATTTGACACTGAGTTTGAACTGCTCCTTAGCAAATTTATCCTTGGATTTCTCACTGGCCAGCACGCAGGCGTCTGTCAGGAATTTCAAGTTCTTGGACATGTTCTGAGAAACCTCCAGCAGGAGCTGAGGGCTCATGTCTGCCAAAGGGGTGGTCTTCAGGACCCCACAGCCATGCTCCACCTCATGCCTACATCGGGTCACCTTGTAGCGATCCACCAAGCCAGGCATAGCAGGCTGGGCCCCCGGAGTCTCCACTGCAGCCAGGTAGGCAGCATGGGCAGAGCATTCGGTTAGGGAGACCACCAGCTCCCCCATCTCCATCAGGCTTTCTCCCACCTCCCCGAAGCGTCCCATATTGAGCTGGCTCTGGACGTCATGGGTCAAGATGGAGAGTCCTTTGGTCCTGGCAATGATCGTGTCCCTGCACTTCTCGAAGGACTCACCGAAGACGGACAGGCTCTCGGTGTTCACCGGCCTGGTCTCGCTCGACAGCAGCAGCAGATCAGCCACCAGTTGCATCTTGATCTTGCAGTGGTCGCAGATAGAGATGAGCTTCTTCCTCTGCAGGGAACCGCTGCTGGGGATGCCGCCGCCAGACACCTCGCTGCTGGACTTGCCAGAGCCACCGCTAGCCATAGCGCCGGGGGGGCACTCGCATGCCGCTCGCTACCCCACTGCCACCGCCTCCGCCACCGCCGCCCGAGCAGTCCCGACTGAGCCCGGCAGGATCGCTCTGCCTTTTCCGCAACATCATTCCATTAATCGCCGGGAGGCAAGAAAAGGCTCTGGGCGCCGGGGCTGCCGCTGCTGCGAGGAGCGAGCTCCGCCGGGGCGCCCGCCCCGCTCCGGCGCCAGCCTTCGCTCCTACGGCGCTCCCGCGACGGGCCGGCGCTCGCCGGGAGCCCCCGGGCCCCGTTCCGGCATCGTTTGGCTAAAATTATTTCTTTTCCTT
>VYZV01021875.1:69012-112447 GCA_013401275.1 Pandion haliaetus | reverse complement strand
TTAAACCATGTTATCCCAAATGGCAGTATTTTACACATTGGGACGCACAGCCTTCATGTGAGGATGGTAGCCAAAGGAATGAAGTTGCAGTCCTCACCGCGACATATGTACAGTTCAGATCCCACTTCCACTTGGTCCCCTCCAAATTTGCATCTGCCAGCACTTCATTGACTTTGGCCAAAACAGACACAATGCAGGGGGGGAAGGAGGGAAGAGGACTATGGTCATGCAGCTGGTTTTGTTTGTTGGATAGTAGTTTTTTTAACAAGAAAGTGATTGTGCATACCTGGTAGGGCCTGTTCTGCCAGCCAGTAAAAGCCCATTGAGCTGTCATGGTTTCTCTTCACCAAAGAAGTAAGATTTGAAATGAGATACCAGAGAGGTAGAGCACTCCAAGCACAGACAAACATCAGGTGAGCTTTTGTCATCAGCTGCCATTGGGTCTGAAGCTTCTTCATGGTGAATGGATACCATATCAAAGTTGTTCAACCCTGGAAACAAGGGGAGAAATGCTGGCAATACTTTGCCAGCTTTAAACAGTATGAAACAAGAAATTGGAAAATTAGAAAATGGACTAAAGGAAAAAATTTTCAGAAATGCTACAGATCACCTATTTTGAAATCAGACAGTTACAGATAATGGAAGTCAACTTCAGAAGAAGAGAAAGTCTCTAGAGAAATGACGCTGGAATCCAACCATCGTTTAAAATACACATTATCTGTCCTTTGTGTAGCGTATGAGAAAACGGATTCTGAAAAAGAGAAGCCAAACAGATTTAGAATGAAATAAGCTCACTCTGAATTAAGGAATGAATTTTCATTATTCAATACAAATTTTAAAAGACAAAGAAACTTATTAGACTAAATTAAATGAGGAGCTCACAGCATTGTAGATGACTCATTGTAATTCAAGAAATTTATAACATTGTAGAGGAAAACATAGAGAGCAGATGGTGCAAAGAATCCTCAGTACAAAACAGATCAGTGCTGAGCTCAAGAGCCAGAAACCATCCTTCAGCCTAGTACCAATGGCAAGAAAATGCTGCCATTAAAGTGATTAAAATCCATGCTGCACTTCTAAGCATTTTTTTTTTTCAAATGGTTTCATTGGGTAACCAAATTAGAGCTCTCCTGCAGCTACTGGATTTGAAACAACTAATTAAAAAACTTCCCATTGATTCATCATAGGAACATTAGAGCAGTCTTTATAAATGGGCAAATAGGATTTACCTGTCTTACAATTTTCCAGTTAAAAAGAGATTTAACAATAAATGGATAGGATCTTTAGGGATAAATAACTTCTGCTTTAGTGAGCAACTGTTATAAGAAGCTGAAATTTCTCCATAGGAAGTATTGCTTTTAGTAGCACTTCAGAACTAAAGAAATAGAAACTGATCTAGCTGCAGCCTTTAATTACTTGGTTTTATTTTTCTGTTTCTTTGTACAATAAATTTCTGACTGGAATCCTTTTCCTAAAAGTCATTATTTCCTCTGAGATGTGAATAGATAAACCTCTGTATGACAAATACAGGATCATCCTTCTGAACATATAAGAAATGGTCAATGGTGTTTTTTTTGTGGCTTTTTGTTAAAGTACACTTTTTTTTTTTGCCCGGTACCCTAATACAAACACAGATATGCTTCTTATAGTCACAGCTTTATGTACACACCTCTGCATTTTGATTTAGAGGATGCAGTGCTGGCACAGTGCTACAGGTGTGATATGAGCCTTGCTGTGTGGGGTTTTCAGTTTCAAGTGCAGGTCAAGCACAGCTGGTTTAGGAGAGGGCTAAAGTAATTTTCTTCCATTAATTTGCTGAGTTGTTTCCCAGGTAGAAAACTTGGGCTATTTCTTATACCGAACTTTTGAGATGATTTTCTGATGTGCCAGGACTGTGTTTTGACATGCACTTCCTCAAATGGAAGAGAGCTGTGGGGAGCTCAGGCTGAAAACATGCATAAATTGCTGTATAAATTTGGAAATCAGAACCCAAAGAAAAATGCACAACATGCAGTACATATGAAAAGCTTATAAATTTTGGTCATAATTTGAAGAAGTGTAATAGCAGTAATCTATATTTAAAAAGCCTAGAAGGGCCAAGAATATAATTATATGTATAGTACAACCTGGTGTTTTCTGTAATCAACCTCAATCTTTTCACAAGGATTTAGTTGTCTGACCAGTGAACCCCCAAATGCAGTGAGATGAAGCCATGATGTGCTGGGGAAGGTGGCCCAGCTGATGTCTGTCACTCATGAGAAGGCGCACAGGGTGTACCAGACATATCTGAAACATTGCTAGAGCTCCCTCAGACCCACCTGTAAATCACAGCTTGATACCAGTGAATGACTCAAAACAACAAATAGTAAATTTATATGAGCAGTGCCCTCATAGGCCCTTGATCAGTGTTTAGCAAATACAAATGCATGTTTGTTAGCTCCTGTTTTCCTTTAAACAGACCTATCTTTGTTCCCTGCTTGGAGTAGCTGATTTTACTCCCGAGAAATATTACATGAACTCAGCTTCATCCTCAGTTTCAAGAGTAAAAATTTCATTTTAACTGAGGGAGTAGTTACACGTCCCCAGGGATAACATTTTGGCACAGAACCTATGAATACTTTTTATTTATATATTTGTATTTTGTTCTATTCAGTTAAAGGACTTCCCGAAAAACAGGTTAATCCTTTATTCAGCGTGGCAGGAATTCTTTCTTTCTCTCATTCCCTTGCATCAGACCTGTGGTTAAAATGGCATAAGTACAGGTGTAGGACAGCTTCCTGTGTAAGCTCTGTTTTGTCCACTTAATACTTTTGGTAAGTTTTTTCATTTAGTGTTACATGTTGGGTTGGGTTTTTTTTTTCACATCAGAGATAACTGGACTGTTATACCACAGAATAGTTATCCACAGGGAGGATTGACAGTGGATTGAAGTTTATTTTCTCTCTCAGATAAATGCACTGTCACAGAGAAGGAGATTGTTACGTGCATGTCTGTGTGTAGAGTTTCCCTTTTTTCAAAGGAAAACAACCAGTTTTGTTTTCTTTAGTGTTTGTCTGCATTCTAGAATTTATTTATTGTTTTCATTTCTTAAACTTCCTGAAATATATACAGGAAAGAAAACAAAGGCATGAAATTTTGTGACTAGAAGCAGATTCTTATTTTATTTTTCTAGGGAGACTCTTTCATCCAAAAGATAAAAACAGAAGTCATAAAAATGTGTTATTTTTAGGAGACAGCTCCTTGGAAGCTTAGAAGAGGTTAAGTAGGATTCATAATAGGGAGGAATGTGGGAGGTTGTGTAATAAACTGATATTTGTTAGTGGAAAGACAAGTAGTAAAAGCTGTGAACCACTGGAAGAAGTTGGGTTTGTTTTTTTTTAATGGTAGCTGGTTTGTTCAGCTTACTCAGTTGTCTTCAAGACTGTTGAACAACATGACTGGTTTTGTTATAACATTTGGGAAAGCTGCACATCAATACTATTAAAACAGCATGGTTGTCTGAAGAGTACGAGTCCTCCTTTGACATGCTTGACCAGATTAATAAAATAAGCAAGGATCATTTCCTAGAATGCAATTTTTGCACTATTTGAAATTATTGCATAGATAGTGCAGCTTCTTTTCCAAAAGGGTAGAAAATCCATTTCTTAGAATTAGTTAACCCCATACTGAGACAATTTGGCTCTTGGGTGCATCCACCCATGTTGGGCCCCTTCCAAAAGCTGCTAGAAATGGTTCCTACTTGCTGCTCTGCTGCAGTCCTGCAGTATCAATTACAGCAGGTAGGTTTGGGGGCACCTTTGCCCCCCCCCAGTTTGCCTGTAGCCCAATCCGTGCCACTGGCTTCCTCTACCAAGCTGGCTCTTCTGTGCACACAGCTACCTCACTGATGGGCTAAAATGCCCTTACTGCTGCCAGCCCAGCTAGCAGAAATAGGATTCATTGCATCTGTTTTAAGCTGTATCACTTCATTTTAACCCAAAGAGTAAACTGAATGTACGTTTTACACAGTTGAATTATAACATTTAATGAAGATTAACCTGAATACTGTCTCTGAAATGTGGTTCTGCTCTGGACACAATGTCCTCGGAGCCAGCAGTGCAACGTGGTTGCATGCAGCTGGCGGTGGGGACTGGCACAGGCGATTCTTCCTATATTTTTGTATATAGCCATTTTTCAGAAGCTGGTCTGCACTTTAACAAAGGAGTTATTAGTATGTACTTGAGCCATTAATTCCAGGTTATATGGTTTCCCTGAGAATTGCCATCTGTCATGCTTTTCTGTTTGGAGGTGACTCAAAGGTACCTCGCATTGGTATCCTAAGACAGTAGGTTGAAAGGATAAACCGTGTGCTTCGTCTTTAACCCTTAGTTATCCTTTTCCCTTTCAGCACCCTCCTTGATAGGTATGGTAAGGAAGGACTGGGCTTCCCAAAACAGCATTGCCCTCTCCTGGCAAGAGCCGGACTTTCCCCATGGAGCAATTCTGGACTACGAGATCAAGTACTATGAGAAAGTAGGTCTCACTTACAGCATCACCCAAACTCAGATCCTAAAGAGCAATATGTTTCGTATTTTTAATATTTAAAACAAATACTTTAAACTTTTCACTTGATCCCACATACAATGCTGTATAAGTAGATGTTTTATTTTGTACTGATTTTTTGTTGGTTTACTTCTAACTTGCTAATGACTGTCTTGTTTCACGTCAGAATCAAGTAGAGCAGCAAGCAGGCAGTACAGATACCTGTCTCATAGTAACTGTATTTACAAACATGGATAAATGGATCATATGCTTGAACATATTTCGATTTATGAACTGTAAGAATTTTACATTAGTGACAATACAGTTAAGGTGAATATCAATGCAATTTCATTTTGCAGCAATATTTAGCAATAATCTGTGCTTAAATGATAGAGTGCACCAGCCTTGTTTAGAGGGTTACAAAAGCTTACAAGTGAGAGAAACTGCATGACATTCATGTCAAATTTCTGGCATTCTGTCAAAATTAATGTGATTTCACACAAAAGAGAGCAACATGCATTGCAAGTAAAGGTACAAGGTACGTACACAGCATGTCTTGTGAAAGCATAATTTGAAGCCTGCTTCCCCCAAAGCACAAAGCACATTTTGTCATTTCCAGTTGGCTACAGAGCCTTGTACCAGTGTAAAGTTTAGTGCTAATCAGTGCCTTCGTTACTAAAGACATAGCCGGTAAATTTTTGTTGTCCATACCTTAAACAGTTGCCTGCTAAGTCAGTTCTTGCTGTTTCTCTATCCCCATCTGAAAGTCACAATGGAACTAATGGATATGTGAGAAGACCACAAAGAACAGAAATATAAGCCAAGCCATGAAAGAAAGATTTAGGAATGTTAGGCTCTGTAAGTACCTAAGAATTTTCTTCCTTGGCTGCACTTCTCTATTGAGATTATGCAGCTTTAATAATGCAGAAAAAAAAAGGGTAAATTGGGAAAAAAAAATCCAAACAATTTCAATAGCACAGCTAGAGGAAGACAGAATATTTGATAGAAGATAGAATATTTGGTAACCAAAGAAAGGGAAACTTTACTTTCCTACACTAATGGAAGTCTTTCAGGTTTTGATCCATTACCATAGTAAGCCACATTAGGACTTGCACTGCCCTTGTTTTGTCTGTTGATATTAAAATAATAACCAGGTGAATTTAACAAGAGAAATAGATTTTTTTTTCAGTTGAATAGGAACAATTTCCAAGATCCAAAACCATTCATATGGATGTCAGATTATAAAGCTTAGAATTATAAAAATCCTTTATCAATAGATTATCTGCCAATATCTGTCAATAGAGAGCAACATGGCAAATAGCTATCCTTAGAGGTCTACATATTACTTAATCTTGTCCATTGTGCAGCAACACTACATACACAGGCTTCATGGCACTTTGGTATATACAGTTTAAACCAATCTTATCTGTTTCTACCAAAAAAGAACCATTTTCTGTTTTCACCTTTTATAATGCGTAAGATATATCTTCTAACTATAAACTTCTCTTCCCTCTTAGGTGTGGGGAGATAAATGCACTGCTGGCATCTTCCAGTACTGTTGCACAGGCGTTATTTTCTTCCTAAGTCACTAACTGAACTAAATGCTTAGCTCCTGAATACACCTTTTGTTAGTAAGTTAGAACAGGCATGATCCCTGGCAATGTGAGGTAGTAGGCAGAATGAGAGATAAACAAGCCAGCAATAGCAGTAAGATCATTTACTTGAGCAGAGGAATAAGTATGTGACAGATTTTCAAGAACTCCCTTGGAGACCAGATTCTAGAGCAGAGACATGAATAATCTAGCACTGCAAGTAAGTCTGCTGATTTACAGTATTAAATTAGAAAATGTGATTTTATACCACTTTAAATAGTGCTGAAGAAACCTACATTATAATTGTAACGCTGGGTAAGTGGCCAAATGCAAATGGGATTTTTATATTGAAAACAAAGAGGGACAGCTCCTACCTCGAAGCCAGAAAATATTAACGTGCACAATTAATTCTATTATTAACAGTTCCAATTAATTCATTGTGTATTAAACAGCATAGTTTGTGTAATGTCAGGGGTAAATACAGCAAGTGAAACTATAAGGCTTCCCAATAACCCTCAAAGAGGGAAATACCAGCATTCATGTTCTTAGCAGCAGTGACAAAATAGGGATAGTGTTGCATACCCACAAGAGATGTGATAAAAATGAAACAATTATCTACTGGATTTAATATGAATTTACGACAAAGACATCCTCTACTGGAGACTAAAAAATGCAGGTAAAGTTCAAGAACATGTTAAGTATGAAAAGCTCAGAAATTTTATTAATGTCTTAAGGAGTCGAGAAAAATGCAGAAAACAGTAGTCTTAGGAACTAATAAACACACTAGCTAGTAAAAGGGAACACCTTTTGAAGTCCTGTCCTTATCCCTTTTTACCTGTCATTTGTGTTTAAAAAAGAAAACAGGTTTTATTCTGATATACAGTATAAGAAATTGAATGTCTCCCTCAAATACAAACACTCAATCCCTCAAATTCAACCGGTTGTATCAGTTTCTTAACTTTGTGAAACTCAGAAGAACTCTGCAAGATTTAAAAGTTTTACAAGTATGAACTGCTGTTTCTTATAAGATTCCTTGTTGACATGCACAAAATTCTCAAGATGACATTCGGGAGCACATTAGGGGAGCATGCTTTCTTTTAATTATAACCAGTAGGAATTCTGCAGCTCACAAATGGAAGTCATATCTTGTCATGTGCTCCCAAGCTTTCATGAAAGATGTGTAAACTTACAGAAATCAAGTAGCTGTCTTTTAAACTACTGTGAGCACTCCACAAAATGGGGCAGTTTCCAACAATTTCATAAGTAAGACGAATTAGTGATGGTGAACCCAGAACATAGAGATGCATTTTTCCGTGCACATCCAGAACAAGTTGAACACGGGAAGGAGGCTAGACTGTGCTAAATATGCAAGAAACTCATATTTGCATTATTGTGCAATACAAATAGCATACAGAGAAGGATCAAGAGATCAAGCCCACTATGAAAAATACTCATGTCTTCTGAGAAAGACTTTACCAAATAATAAAGAAATAAGTACAGTTGTACAAGGCTATCAATAAGCTACAAGTAGGGAACACATACATCAATTTAAAAATATAGTAAAGCAGCTCAGTAATTCATCTGCTTTAAAGCACCTTCTTACCTATGATGTTCATTTCTTCAGTGAATTGCTGCAAAATACTCAGAATCATAACTTAAATATTGTTTGGCTTTCTACCTGTGTCTAAAAATGAAAAAATCTTGAGAAAATAACAGAACTTCATTGTGAGCCAATTCGATATGGATCGTGCAGATTCTTAGTTTCTTGTTTAGGAATACACTGGTACCTATTTATGTGGTTGGCTGACAAGAGGTCACTTTGTTCTTCAGCGTTTCAGCCAAAAATGCAGTGAACATAAGCTGACCTAGGACATAATTAGAGAGCTGACTTGGCCTGTGAGGAGAACAAAAATTCCTAAACATTCAGTCCAAGATGCTAAGAGTTTCTGTCACAGTAAAGAGAAGTCTTCCATTGCTTGAATAGTTATGCGATGTAACCAGAGAGAGAGAATATCATGATCCTGAAATAATACTGTATATTGAGGCCTGGTAGTTGAAATATCTTACTTCCAGTAGATTATGAATCATTCCGAAAACTATGCAGTTAACATTTATCACCTTAGACGATAAGTGAGTCTTTACAGCAACACACAAAGAATCCTTTAAAAGTTTAACCTTAGAGATCTAAGAAGTACTCTGAAAAGCATTTCTGCATAGACTTTCTTTGGAGTCTTCATAGATACTAAATATTTGCAAATTATCTCTGTTGATACAGGATGTCTGCCCTATTCTGCAATCCATAATCTATCCATTCTATTTTATAATCCTTTAATATCTTCCACAAACAGCCCAGTACTTTTAAAACAAAAAAATCTCTCATAGGCAGTATTGTCTTTCCCTTCAAAAATCAAGCCCCAGTTATTCATATAATCTCAGTTTCCTTGCTAATAGTAATCAACTTTTCTTTTATACTTTAAAACTACCACTCAGACACTGACCAAAGCTTAAACTTTTTGAAAGATTCCAGGGCATCATAGTTTATTTACCTCTCACCAAAAAGGTTGCATGATCAAGTCAGATGGAGGAGTGGGATAAGATACAGCCTTGTTACAGCCTTGTAATGACCCTGAGTCCTTCTGTAGGAGTTCCCCCATGGGAAAGGACACAGAGTATGCAGTGGATATAAACCATACCAGCTGCACTGCAGGTTGTGCAGCTGAACTGGAAGATGCTTATTCCTCCACTTTTCCACCCAAACTCTTAAAGTTAATCATAAAAAAAACTAATGCTCCCTGAGAGCTGTATTAAACATACCAAGCTGTATACATATCAGCAACTGTTTATTCTCCCACATGGCCCAAATACACCAGCTGGATTATATTTTCTGTTTACACAAGACAATATATAATTAGCTGAGGAAGACTGCCTATAGAGAAGAGATTTTAATGGGATGTACCCAAGGAATATTCCAAGGCATTGCAATGACATCGCCAAATAGAGACTATCTTTTGGAGCAGGATGTAGGATGGAGGGGCTGGCTGATGTTTCTTTGCTTTCTTGTCTTTTGATAAAATTTACACTAAAGCCAAATCCCTTTGACAAAATACTCCATTTTGTTGGCAGACTCAATTTGCAACTCACAGGCAGTTTTCACACAAAAATTTTAACCCACCTCCATATGACAGTGAGTGGACAGGATATGTAGGATATCAGATATGATGTTTCCTCCATTCCAATATTATTTAGAGTTGACTTAATACACAAAAGAGAGAAAATAACCAATCAGTAGAGGCAAGGGGGAAATTAGTTTTCCAATGAGATTTTAAAAACAGATGAAGAGCCAATGAGGCAGAGAGATAGAGGAAAGTACCAGATTTAAAGAATTAGAAAGCAGTGTGACCTTGTTAATTTTTCTATCAGCCTACAGCTGTATTTACTTAACTTATATGAGAAATGATGCTCCTTCTTAAAATCTAATATTAAAACAAACACTGCTATTTCTTTGAATATTCATTAATATGTATTAAAATGAGCCATCCTGAATTTGAGTAGTAAAATACGGAAGAGATGTTGAGGTAAATGACTTTATAGGAATAATGTGAAAATTTAAGACTATCAGTGCGTAATGTTTTGAATGACATAATTATTTTTAGAAAAATTAGTATGGAAAATTACAAACAAGAAAGTAATTTTGTCTTTCAGAATTGTTTGCCTACAGTAGTATTCTGTAGTTTAAAGCAAATCTATCTGTCTAGAAATATGTGCACCATATTATTTCAAAGCTGTAGAAGTGTATATGTATGATAGATTACATACTCTGTACTTTGACGGCAAAAAGATGTGGTACTCAGTGCATGTACAGAGGTATGAACTGATATCCTTGCTATTTTTTTCCACATTTTTTGAGGAACAGATAATCTTGTGCTATGCTCAGAACCACACTGAAGACTAGCACAGCAATAGCACAGTCCTGGGAGCCCTGGGAACGAGCCAAGCTCACTTTCACACATGTGCCCAAGTTGTTTCATTCCAGCTTTTTTTCCCATGTGAGCTGCCAGTGTAAGGTATGTGACTCATCCCGCTTTAGGACAACAGATGTTCCTCTGTGTCTTCTCCAGCTAAGGAGATATTTCTTTATGATCTTCTCAGATTAATTCAGTTCTACTCAGGCAGAACCTGACCCTACTTGAGTATCAGCTGGAATCTAACCTCAATGAACAGGAGCCATCCGTGTTCTCATTAGACAAGATATGGATATTTCTTATAAGAAGCCACATCATGTAGATCAGACAGTCCTCTGAATTTCTGGGTGACGTTTTGGAAAGGAGAAGTAAAATTAGTCATTTCTTTTCTATAGCCCTTTGCCTTTCTGTGAGGTCTATATGACCTGTGTAAAGTTCATTGCTCCTCAGCCTCACTACTACTTGAATAGCTAAACCACTCCAGTCTTTCCACCTCTTTAATTACAACTTTGCATAATGTGTAACTGAGTTAGAAGGATCACATTTTTTCAGACGTTGTAACTATGTTACAACTTCCCTATTTCCCTTAAGTACTAGCTATTACTTTCTTGGTGCAGATTTTGCTTTTACATTAGATTTTTAAATCCTGAAGAATAATATAAGCACCAGCACCAGTCCACATGAGGCTGAAGGGAGCCTGCAGACTGTGTGATGTTATTCATGAGCGGGCATAGTTCATTTGATGCTGTTGTGGCTGGTTTGTTTGCATGTACTTGTTCTTTCTCTGGGCATATTCTTTTATTGTTGCTATACCTACCATAGCATGCTTGATAACTTTGCAAGCTTCCTGACTAAATTTTAAAGTCAACATCAGTGACAAGATTGGGTAACAGTACAAGGCTTATAACAATAGGGATGAGCATATGAGCACTTCAGGTACCTGGCCAGTCAGTGAGGATACTCAGTATCAAATAGCAAGCACTATGCTGTTAGCATTGAATGATCAGCTGGGCAACTTTTAGCCTCATGCTAATCATTCTCTTTTAAAACAAACACTTTGCTCCTGTAATATTTTTCAATTACTCAAATTATTTGAGGTGTAAGTAGCAATCTGCTGCCTACAAGTAAAATGTTTCTGATGTGAATAGAAGCAAGAAATGTAGGGCTTATGCAATAATACATTTCCATTACATTTTCAGCACGTTCTCATAAAAACAAGAGCATTGTGTAATTTGAATGTATAAGAGCTTCTGGACAGTAGTGTTAAGCAGACCTTAGTATTTGACCATAGCTGCAGGAACAGATCAACATGCCGCAGTGAGGCGCTGGGGCTCCAAGGAGCGCCTCTGGCGTTCTTGGTCATTCAGAGCTCCTGAGAAATGAACCATGTCTGGTGAATGTTTTTAAAAAATAATCACTACAAATGTGCTTTGGGAGAAATCATTAAAATGAAATCTGCTAGCTTATTTTAGCATAGTAAGTGATGTTAAACAAGCTTCTCAGTTTTCCTATTCTGCTGTTATTAACCTAGTTTCCCAAGGGAAGAACTGTAAAAGCCTTAGATTCTAAAAAGAAAAAAAATAGGTCTCAGAACTGTTGAAAATGAGAGTGAATAATTATAAGCCTCTCTGACCAGATACAATTTTTGCCTGCAGGAAAGAACCTAAGGACCTTGCAGCAGCCATTATTAATGACACTGATATAATTACTATTAGGAGAAAAAGAAATCTGGCCTCTAAATATCAATTACATGCAGCAGAGGGTTTATCAAAGAAGTTCTTAGCTAGGCCTTCTCCATTAGGTGCCTGGTTTGGCTAGTCTCCTAATCATCTTCATCAATTATTTAGAGATAGCTTCTAAACCTTTGTATTTAATAATAAAGTAGCCTACAGAGCTATTACTATTGTCATTCCTGCTGAACCAAAAAATCTCGATGAGAAATACAATGCTGTTTAAGCAAGCCTAGTGGATTTGATTTTAAAAAAAAAAACATAGTTCATTCTCTGCTGATACTGTGTTCTTGTCTGTAGCCAATACCATTTTCCCCAAGGAAAAATACATGTACAATGCTTATTCCAGTAACTGCTAGAAGAGTTGCACAAATGTAGTAAAAGTGCATTAATGGTTTTGAATAAATGGTTTTCAAACTCTTTGAAAGACATAGGCATAGGAGGTACGGAAACTATTAAAAGACAACAAACACAGCTAGTTCCATACCTCAAAGAAAGCTAAGAAAGCCAAATGTGGTGATAGCAGAGGTTGATTCCTAATAAAAGGAATTATTAAAACATTTTTTCTAGCCAATCAGCATTTGAACTTCAGAAAAAAAGAGTTTTAAAAATAGTTTACTGACACAGCAAGAATAATAATGTTAGCCACAAGAATCAGCTGTTAATCTTAAGCATGTGATTGGGTAGGGTGAAAAATCAGAAGCAGCTATTTTATAGTGCAGTAAGTTTCAGCTCCCTCCTGAGGACAAACTTTAGATGATTTTGATGAACATATTGTAAAAAAGAAATGTCTCTTCAGAGAGAATAGATCAATTACACAACAGGAAGTGGTAAGAAGTTTAACATGCTTAATCCTGAATTAACAAAATAGAGAATGTACTCTCAACTTAAAACATGTTATTATTGTTGTTGTTGCAGTTACTATTAACCAGTTTCAGTGTGTTCACCTTTGAGTTTACGTGCAGTAAGTTTTAGTAGTACCTGAAGTTGAGTTGTAGTTCCCTCAGGTACCTTAACACACATTCAGGAGTCAAACTTTGGGTTTGAAAGTTTGACATTTTTTTACAAAAAGAATGGTGAGTTTCATGAGCAATGACCTAAATATAACTAGCATAGCTGCCAAACAATGGCCATCTAAGCAAAAAATAATTTCCTTATTTATAAGTTAAATGTAATGTCCAGGTCTCCATTTCTCTAAAACCTGTCACAATGTTTCCTCTAGACCTTCTTAAGAGAAGAACTAGCTAAAAAGTTCCCAAAAGTCTTCATCTATGAGCCCAAACTATTCTAAAAACTGAAGCTAGGACAGTGTTTTCATAATACACAAACTACTTGCTGTTCATAAATTGTTCTTTCACAACCATCAAGGTGGATTCACAGATGAAATCAAGAAGATATGTACTTGGAGACATAAGTGAGGCTGTACCTTTGTCGAAATGAAGAAATGTTCCAATATGAGGTATCATTACAGTTACAGTTTTTTCCTGCAATCCTTGGTGCATTCAGGAGATATTTTGGGAGCTAGAGGTAAAATGACATGTATTCTTTTTGGGGGGAAAAACAGAGAAAGAGAGAAAGTTCCTTTTTTTCCTCTCTTATTCTGAGACTGCACTGCAACTGCACACTAACCATGCAGAAGGACAGATTGTTATTAGTTTTCCACTTTTAACACTTTTTTCACACTGAAATGGAAACAAAGCCACTGACTGCATAATATAAGCAACCTCTTTTTTATTCAGTAATGATGTCCTCAAAACAGTCATTCTGGGAGAAGGGAGAAAGATCTAAAGGGAAAGAGGAAGCTCTTTTAAGGAGACCCATTCCCTTTTCATGCAATAAAGCAAAGTATTTCCATGTTTAATATTAGTATAAGCATTTTACCATGTATTAAATAAAAGCTGTGGGTTTGGGGGGCGAGGCGGGAGGGGAAGGAGTGGTAGTTGGAATTAAAAATTAACATTAGAGGAGCTTTTAATTTAAATGCATTTCATTAGCCAACTTGAATTCACAGAAAGGGTATGTTATTCAATAACTCCCATGTAGTTTTGTTAGTTTTGTACCCTAGTAAAATCATGAATGTTTATTTTGTTGATTTAAAGAAACATAATGTAAAAATTCTCTCTCCCTTTTTTTTTTTTTTTTTTAAATGTATTAGTAATAATAGTTTCAAAGTGCCCTTTCTTGATGTTCTTGTCAGGGAGGCTGAGTTAACAACCTATTATTGTGTACTCCTTATCGAGCTGTTAATAGCTTTAGAGTCTTTTGCAGGAATTCACCTGCTGCTCATAAACACATTTATGTTGCTGTAGGAACTTCACCAGGTTGATGCATCTTGTATTTGTAATGACCTTGCACAAGCTATCTGGTTTTCTCTCATATACTGCCGGAAGTACTAACATATTATATTAAAACAATGGCAATTCTTTAGTGACTGAGACAGCTCTTCCTTTTTAAAAAGGTATTGTCACCTGTCTGTAAATTTCTTAAAAAGTTTTTCAGACTTTTTCTGTTTGCTTTTACCAACTCCAAAAATATTATTTCTGCTGATGTTAGTTAAATTAGAATTGGGCACTCCCCTAATACAAAAATAGGAACAAAACTTGCTTTGTCAGTTTTGAAACTGTAAAATCAGCATTTTAGTTTACTTGTTAGACTGTTTACTTTGTCCTTTGAAATTCATGTTAAACTAATTGGAAAAAGTTTCCCATTTTTCCTTTGTACTCGTCTATTAACTTACTGAGGTATTTGAAGAAAACATACTTTTAAATATTATGCTATATTTATTGTTGATGTAATGCCAGGATCTGCAATATAGTCATGATGCCAGAGATTAATTCAGCCCCTTAGAGCTAACATTACAAGATGGATGTTTGCTGTGTGCCTGCCCTGAGACACAAAAAGATGCACACACATGCTCAAAAATACACAAAGAATGTGATGTTTCAGTGACTTTTCAATAGCTATTGATATATTTATATTCTAAGAGGTTGGCATAATGAAAAACACTACACAATGTCAAAGGATTATCCCTATATATAGATCAGCAGGTTCCCCCTTGCCTCTCATTTATTATTTGTATTGGAGTAATTAAAGTCAAACTTTAGTCTTTAGACTTTGTATTTCAGAGCCAAAGTTCTTCCTCCAAAATTGATTTTTGTTGGGTGGTGTTGAAAACTATATTAATATTGTCAATATTATTCTATATTTATAAGTCCCGATTTTCTTTGAAATGGAGAGTAATTGTCCCAAAGAACTGTAACCATAGTTAGCATGTGAAAGACTCATTATCGTAAGACATTCATTTAGATTTAAATTAATCTTGATGATTTCAGTCATTTATTCCAGAGTCACAATAGCAATCTGAATGAATTCTATCTATAAAAGTAGGTATTTTGCTTAGTTAAATAAAAGGGATAGCTTTATTACTACCACTGAACCACAGTTAATAGCTTTCTTATGTGTATCACTGAACCAAGTAAACAACTATGAATAGTTTTGCTTTAAGTATGCCTTGTTTCCAAGCTGTTGTATATCAATAAGGATCTTTACTGTATTTGCCAGGTAGGAAATATTCAGTAGTAAATGAAAACAGAAGAGCATACATTAGTCTGTTCTTTTAAGAATAAAAGGTATTTATGTATGTGTTGTGGTTTAACCCCAGCCAGCAACTAAGCACCATGCAGCCGTTCACTCATTCCCCCCCCACCCCCACCAAGTGGAATGGGGGAGAAAATCAGGAAAAGAAGTAAAACTCGTGGGTTGAGATGAGAACAGTTTAACAGTACAGAAAAGAAGAAACTAATAATGATAATGACAACACTAATAAAATGACAACGGTAATAATAAAAGGATTTTAATATACAAATGATGCACAATGCAATTGCTCACCACTCACCAACAGATGCCCAGTTAGTTCCCCAGCAGCTATCTCCCCCCAAGGCCAGCTGCCCCCAGTTTATATACTAGACATGACATCACCTGGTATGGAATACCCCTTTGTCCAGTTTGGGTCAGCTGCCTTGGCTGTGTCCCCTCCGAGCTTCTCGTGCCCCTCCAGCCTTCTTGCTGGCTGGGCATGAGAAGCTGAAAAATCCTTGACTTAGTCTAAACACTGCTGAGCAACAACAGAAAACATCAGTGTGTTATCAACATTCTTCTCATACTGAATCTAACACATAACACTATACCAGCTACTAGAAAGAAAATTAACTGTTATCCCAGCCAAAACCAGGACACTGTCCTAACACCCTGAAAGGCTGAAACACATTTTAAAAAAGAGTTGGAAAGGCTTGTTGCCTCATGTTTTTAATACAGTATGTAGTTTTCACAAGAGCTTTTGTAAAAGTGCATACATTACACACAGCAGTTAAAATTTTCCAGCACCATGTTACAAACCTTACAAAATGCCGTAATCAAAATCCTGGACCTACCTACCTATGGATATTGTAGGGATTCTGAAATTCTGTAAATTAAGCAGTTTTTGTCATCAGCACCATTAGAGCTGAGTTTTGTGTAGCTGACTCACATTTTTAGGATTGGTAGATTCACTTGAATTTCACAGCTTTGAAAACATCTTGTGCTTTTTTTTGTCAAAATAGACCATTGGCTACATTGTATTGTAGCCAGTCACCATCATTGTAGAAGTCTTCTGAAAAATTGGATCATTGCTCTTCTATTGAAATTCCACTTCAATTGCAAGATGCTTCCCTACATTAAAAATGTTTTTACACTTCAATGTGAAATAGGGGAACCACAATTTTGGGTTCTGCCATGAAGGAATGCAGCAGGTTTTTGTGTACAGCTGTGATTTTACCAATGCTGATAATGTTAGGCATGAGAAGATTGTCTGCCATATCTCAGCAACTTAGAGACCTGCAGGTGTTTGGACTGTGGCTTTTTACATGGCAGGTTTTTTACATCACGTCAGTTGTCCCTTTCTGTTATCTTTCCTCCAGGGTCTTGCATTTTCAATTTTCAAATTTCATTATCGAGTGACCTACTTCCCGTCTGTAACTAGAAGTACTATCCTATTATATACAGAGATATGTTGAGTTTGACTGTACAAATCACTGATACTCATGATCATTCGCTATTTCTTATAGATGAGGAACTAGAGTATATCCAATAAAATCATCAGGAAGCAGATTTAAAACAAAAAAAAAAGACACAGTATTTTTTTAAAAACCATTTGTAATTAAACTTGTTGTCTAGGGATGTTTTGGAAGCCACAAGCAAAATTGGTTAAAAAAAATAATTAAGTAAATTCATGGAAGAAAAGTCCATGAGTTGTAAAACATAATGAAGCAAATTTTGTTAATTCAGAAACCCACTAATCTGCAGATTGCTGGACTCTGGGGAAGTGTTAAAGGTGAGCATAGGGAGAAGGCACCCACACTGCTTATGTGGAGTCTCAATGGCATATACAGGACCTGAATCAGAAATTTGAACTATGAATCTCATATGCCAAAGTAATGACTTGGGAATTAGCCCACTGGCTGTATGTACCTAGTTCTCTAGGCTTGTTTCACAACAAAGTCAGTCACAGAAGGCTTCCAATCTTCAAATTTTGCAGGATTGCAGGATCTGTTTCCTGTTGAGCTTAATTTGTCAGTGGGTTTATTATCTCATTATGAAGTACACCTTAGTGTTAGGTATCTCAGAAGAAACTGCTTTACTGTCCAAAGATGACAGCAAAACTTTTGAATACTACTTGAGTTGATTTTTACCATTAGTAAGCTACTTCATGCTTGCAGTAGCTCCTTGCTTCTTTCCAACTGGAAAAGATAGTGCAGGGGAAAAGAAAATTAAAATGAGTGAAAAAAATAAGAAAAATCTTCAGGGACAACTGGAGAGGCTGACTTTTTTTTCTGTGCTGAAGTTAGAAAGACTCCTAGAGATACTGGTGCAGAGGTTTTCACTGGTAAGTATTTTTAATTAGCAAACAAATGTTATCAGAGTAGCTCATAACTGCTGCAAAGATGGAATTTAATATCTACGCTTATCTGACAATTCAAGTCATGTTTCCCAGCTCCCTTGACTATATTGTGAATTGCACCCTGTTCCATCACCAACTTAAGGCACAGACCTGTTTTTATTCCTTTCGATTTAATCTCCTTGTCAGTACGATCAGCAGTGTCCTATCTGTGTGCTGCCTTCACACCTGGTGTTCCCATTTGGCCCTCCATGTTAACCACACAGCTTTTGCTCTGCCCGCCTCTCACCTCATTGTGCTGGCAAGAATGTTAACACTGTTTTAGAGTCACCCTGTCCTCATCTCTCCTCATTTAATTTTCTCTTTTTCATGGTTCACCTCACATCAACTCATTTCTGCCTTTCCAGGTACATAATCCAATTAAAATGAGGTTTGGCTGGGTTTTGACCTTTCCATATTTCCTTTATGACTGGTTATCTGTTCTTCCCCTTTTCTCGTTGACAGCTTCACTTTATGTATGGAGAAAGTGATGAGCTGACTGACAGGCAATCAAAATATAAAATATTGAAAGGCCAAACAGGTAAAGCACACTTTAGTATTTCAGCTCCCCAGACTGTTACATCTCAGGTTAATCACAAGGGATGTTGAGAAGGAAAGGGAGAAGATTACAACCTGAAGTGGCTGATGTCTTAAAATGCTTCAAGTTTCTTCTCTGAAGCAAATACTAGAGCCATTGGCAATTTTCTCTATAGCTCTACTTTCTCTTATCAGAGTTTTCATCTTAGTTCAGATTGATCCTCAGATCTTTGTAATCAATTTATAAATATTCAAATATTCCTGCTGGCATTCATGTTTATAGATACACTGTAGGTCAGAATAGTCTTCTAAGAGAAAGTCATGCACAAAATTAGTAAATATAAAGAAGCTTTCAAAGGCAGACTTTGAGTTTCCCAGGTGTAGTTAATTTTACTGATTTCAGTGTAATTACTCCTCATCTACAACAATCTGTGTAAGATGAGAAGCGAGACATGACTAGGGGCACTAGGCATTCAGAAATCCTATTATGGAAATATTTTATTGCAAAGAAAGAAAATAATTTTTGAGAATTATTGGGGACAAATTAGTTGTGAGAGGAATATAGTCAGTATAAATAAGAGGCAATTTCCTTAAATTAGAGCTGTGGGGGCTATGGTATTCTTGGGAAACACAGACACTAGGTATAAACTCCACAGTTAGCTGTTATTTGTCTTTAATAGATTCTATTTGAACTGATTAATCACATATTGACTATACCTAGTAATTACCTACTGTTTTATTCTAATGTGTATCACAACATTAAAGGTCAGGTGACTTGGGAGGTAATTAAGTGCCATCATAGCTGATTCCGTGGGAAAAGTAAGGAAGAGGTTGGAGATTTCATTGCATGATGGACCAGAGCTATGATTAATAAAAAATTCTATCTTCCAGAATTGTGGTCATTCCTTTAAAATAATGATGCTTCCTCTGTTGGTCACATTGTGTATATCCTTCAAACTGATGTATCTAGGAGAGGAGAAAAATGTGACCAAATGGTCTCATAAAATATTCTTTTTTATTATTGGTGCTTTTATTTAAACATTGATAATGTCTGAATCATGGAACTCTGAATCTTCTTTACTTTAATGTGGTGCTTATTCAGCTTTGACATTGTGCTTTAGTGCACGGGAGAAAGACCTCATCCCTGTGGTATATAGATTGAATCTCTATTAGTATTTCTTTCTGCTAAGTGATAGCGCTCTGAAAAGACTAAGCAGGATTATATGGCTTAAGTACAGAATTTTCATGTTGGAGGACAATGGATAAACTAGAAATTGTATTTGCAAGCAGTTGATAGTAAATTCAGTTACTGTCTCCTTTGATTCTTTCTGCCCACATACATTGGAAGTTGTAGGTACACAATAAGTATGTTTTCAGCTGGCAGAAGCCTTTGAAAACCCTTTCCCCAGTGTGAGTTTAAGGAGGCTTTTCAGTTACTCATGGGACTCAATGAACTGAATATCTTGATTGCCATTTGTAAAATAAGGTAGACACAGTATAAATTGCAATACTGGATTGTAATTCCTGGAGCTCCCATTATATATTCTAAATGATAGAAAGTTATATTTGGATATCTTTTTTTCAATTGCTAAAATAAGGACTGACATTATTTTGATTAGAGCTATGTTTCTCTTTCCCACTCAAATATTAGTGGTGCCAAATCTTATACGCCTGAAAGCGCCTGGATTTTTATCAGTGCTTTACTGGTAGAGTTAATCTTTTAAAGGTTATTTGAGCACTATGAGCAAAGTTCTGCATTTCAGCTTTTATTTCTGTTAATTTTTTTGCACTAAACTTTTTTAGTTATGTATACTTTTTCTCACCCATAGCATTAGAATGTAAACTCTTTGATTGCAGTGCGAGTCTAAACTGATAAAAGGTCATCTCATTTTGGTTAGTCTTTATCAATATTTTATTTCATATATATGCACAAAGTCTTCATTTCTGTGTTGTTTCCCTTTGAAGTAAGGTGGAGATAAAATTAGAGAACAGCATGTTGTCGTGGTTTAACCCCAGCCCCCAACTAAGCACCGTGCAGCAGTTCACTCACTTCCCCTCCACCCAGTGGGATGGGGGAGAGAATCAGAAGGAAAAAGGTAAAACTTTTGGGTTCAGATGAGAACAGTTTAATAGGAGAGAAAGGAAGAAACTAATACTGATGATAATAACAATAATAAAATGACAATACTAATAAAAGGATTGGAATATACAAAACAAGTGAGGCACAATGCAACCACTCACCAACAGATGCCCAGTTAGTTCCCCAGCAGCTATCTCCCCCCAAGGCCAGCTGCCCCCAGTGTATATACTAGACATGACATCACCTGGTATGGAATACCCCTTTGTCCAGTTTGGGTCAGCTGCCTTGGCTGTGTCCCCTCCGAGCTTCTCGTGCCCCTCCAGCCTTCTTGCTGGCTGGGCATGAGAAGCTAAAAAATCCTTGACTTGGTCTAAGCACTACTGAGCAACAACTGAAAACATCAGTGTGTTATCAACATTCTTCTCATACTGAATCTAACACATAACACTATACCAGCTACTAGAAAGAAAATTAACTCTATCCCAGCCAAAACCAGGGCACACCTTCACATAGATGTGGTATGTGGAGGTTTATTAGTTTGCCAGTGTTAATGTCATCAGAGGAAATACCCTTTCTTTTGAGTATATGAGAAAAATGGTAGTACTCATCATAATAATATAACATCTGGATATTGAATGGATATGACATTCATTAATAAAGTAGCTACTTTCAGTGAGTGAAGAATTATCATTTAATCTGATGATGTCATACAGTGGAACTGTTTCATTACAGCATATATTGGTGGGACAGATCCAGCTATTCTGGTGCATTGCAAAAGCAGGAAGCTTTTCATTATTTTTTATACTATGATCCTGCTACTCCATTAAAGCAGTTTGTCTAGTCTTAGACCAATAGCACCATTGTAACTTCCATTCAGTCAGTCTATTTCTTTAGATATAAAAACATGTCTTAACTATAAAGCCAAGTATAAAATTAGGATAGATACAGATACTCATGCAAAGGTGGCTGCAGGAAAGAGTTTGATTCTGAAAGTTTTTCATGTTCATGCACAGACCAAACTGTCACGGATTTGTGAACACTGTCACTCATAATCAGAACTGAATCCATTGACAAGAAGAGTCATACAAACAATAAAAAAAATACAATTTCCTTAGAAATAGAGATAACATTTTCAAAGTTCATAATATAGTCCTGTTTAACTTGGATAGCTAGTCATAGGCTCTGTATTACATTGTGTAATAACATTGGCATCACTTGTCATTCGGATTATATTTATGTTTTAATTACGGATTTTCACCAAGATAAATTTGCAGTAGGCTATGGAAGAGGTCTTGTGAATTTCCTCATATCAGATTCTGACTAGCAGTTATATAAGTATATTAGATTAGATAGACTCCTTTAATTTATGTTTAAACTCTCAGCCCCTGTGTTCTCAGAACTGCTTCTTGTGAGTCCTGTGCCATCTTAAGATCACAAATGCTGCTGTCATACTAATGTGAAGGATCAGAGCATTTCTTGTACTTCTCCTTTTATATGAACTCTGAGCTGTATATAATGGCCAACAGTTCACTCACTGCTTACATGCAATGGGATATACAGCCATATCAGTGAAACCTTTCTTTTATTTTGCAGGTTTTGTAGTAGTCCTCTGTAGTCATCAAGAAATACAGAACAGATGTATTCCTTGACATTTCCCATTGATCCTGGTCCCGTCACTGTCCAGGTCAGAGATCTATCACAGAGCATACTGTGGCTCCTTCTAGCCCACAAAACCATGCTTCCTTTCTATGGAAAATAGGGTGCATGGCAGGAGGGCTGATATATGTCTAAGTTTTGCCACAACATAAAATTAGGGTCTGGTAAGAGCATGCACTGACATCCAGGAAGTACATCTAAGTCCTGTATTTAAAATTCACTTTTTGAACCCAGAATCCGTGCAAAAGTAAGTGCATATTATCTGTGTCAAAAATATGACAAAGCATCCCATACTTCACTGAAGACTAGAATTGTATTGTTTTATTCTGAGACCATCTTTAGCCTTCCTGGGAAAGATCATGGCAGAAGGAGTGGCCAACCTTGAGAGTCAGCCCCAACAACCTCAAATTGCATTTCTCTGTGGAAAGCTCTGGCTTTCCAGGTAGGCTGCAGATCTTGTCATTGTCATGAGAAGGGAGTAATGGCAAAGCATCCACTCTTTGGAGAATTGCCTTATGTATGAATCCAGTCCAAAAAGACTGATTTCTTTGTGTGAAACATTCACATAAAACAGTGTGAAGTTTCCAGCTATTTATCATTTTGTCTCGAGTTTGAGCAACTTTCTCCTCAGGTACAGGCTTCTGAAACTTTTTCTTCTCAAACACACCAAGGTGACAGGTTCCCTTTTGCCTATTTCACTTGCAATAACAAATCCTACCCACTTTCCCATATGGCAGCAGTATTACTTTCATGATCGTGTACTCCTAGACATTGTTTTTCGGACTCTGTGATGGACGGCATAAGAAGCTGCAGAAAGGAAAGAAGAAAGGAGCTGAGAGGGCACGGAGATGCAACCCCTCAGGGCCTCCTGCAGGCAGCCCCAGGCAGGTGGTGAGGGGGCAGCAGACGGACAACCCTTGGAGGTGACCAAAATACATCCCACCTCCCAGAAGGGACAGGCAGAGATGGCTGCACCTCAGGAAGTTGCTGTTAGCCACAGCCTGCCCACATGGACAGAGGAACCCATTTTGTTGATTAAACGTTACCATCACAGTCCTTGTCACACTCATTATCTTTGACCAACTACAAGTAATTATACTTGATAACTGTCTGTCCACATCCCTCATTATGGAGCCACCATATCCCAAATGTGATGTTTTACAGAAGCAGTAGCTAGCCTGTAATAACAGATATAACGTAACAGATATAGCTCAGATTGTTTTTTTCAGAAGTCATTCCCAGTTCTTTGCTGCCACTGGCCTTGTTCTGCAGGCTTCAGGGAGTAAATCTTATCATTGAGTCTTAGGGAGTCTCCACCAATTTTTGACAAAATTTCCATTTCCATCCTCCTCTGAAGGAACGTATTTCTTTTTACAATTCCATCAAATTATTTCTTCAGTCTCTCCAGCAGGTCAGAAAAAACGGTAAATCGTTACATGCTTAGAACTTGATTTCAAGCTGCAAGGTAGTCTGGGGAAAGGAAGTGGCTTGCAACTATTACATTGTACAGTGAAAATCCCTTAGGTGCTGTTCTCCTCTTTATCTTACAGGTTGTGGATGGACCCTAAATGAAAATTTCCAGAGCATTGCAGAGTGTAAAGTCTCTGCCCACCTATGTTTGGGCCATGACAGATGGAGCACATAGTACTCACTAAAACTTTGAACTGAAGCATACTAATACCTCTATAAAACAAGCATTGCTGTTTACATAACCTTTAATGAACATATCCAGAATCTTTCCTTCACTGGATGTCATGTCTTTACCTGGACTGAAGTGCAGAAAGAGAGTCTTGTGTTGATACTGTATTTAACAGGCAAGATGACAAATACTGGGCCATACCTATGAGTCAGTGTGGTCTTAGGATAGTGCAAAATCGGGTGGTTTCTTTTTTTTCCCTAATTCTTAGATTGATTTTGAGCTGGTCGCTAGCTTGTGTTGAAAGACTTGGTCTCTTTGGGCAGAAACGTACACACTTTAGCCAGCAGCTTCATTACTAAATAAATTCAAGTCTTGTGTTCTCCAAGTTTGCATACCCTAGCCATGTTACATGTTAAGTTATATGACCCCTCAACACATGGAAGTCCATGGAAATTGCACGTATAACAAGGCCATAGAATAGAAATTAGTTATTCGTGACACACTGAATGTTTGTGAAATGTTCATAAAGTAGTATGAAAACTCCTCTGTATGTGTAGGAGTTCTCTATTTCCTTACAAATCTGAGTATTAACCTATTATACCTTTTTTGCTCACATACATGCTATTTTTCAAGTTGAAGCAAGCTTAATCTCCAAAAAAATAATCCATCACTTTAACAAGTTGGCCTTCTGTCAGAAGAAAATAGATATTTTCTGAAATTTCTAAAAAAAAACAAGTATGTCTAAAATCCACTACCCTGTTCAAAGTTGCAACATTTCAAGTAATTGGGGGAAATGTGATAGTTATAGAAGTTGTTAGATGGTATATTAATCGTCATCCCCATCCATAAGATTACATGTACACTGTGTCTTGCTATTTCAATTTAAATAGATGCTTCTAGCTGTTTCAAAATTTGGTAATAGACTGTAGAACAAATCAACACTTCCTCTTACTACAGTTTCTCAAATTATTTCCATTCTTTGAAGTGAGCATTAAATGCAATTATTTTAGGTATTGGTCATTGTTGCCTTCCTTCTCCTCCTTCACTTAACAGAATCATTAGGTTATTTCTGTGTGTTTGTCTTTTAATTCAGTATTCTTAGCCATCTTCTTGTATGCCTACTGGGGGAATACTGATATACCTGCTGCCCTATGCTAATGTGACTTTGTTATGCCATGACTGAAGTTGACTCAGCATGTTTTATATAAAACTGCTTGTTTTATACAAAAAATATATGTATGTTGCTCAGAAGAGATTGAGTCCAACAGAATCTAACTGAAACCTATTCTTCTGGTTATATCTCTTCCATAAACCAGATTGTTTCCTTCTTAACAGGCTGGAAGCACCCTTTGAATAACTTATACACACTCTAATATTATTTCATGGTATAATAAATGTGTGTGGTGCCCTATGTGTATCACAGTTGGATCGTTAAGCATTTGCCAAGGATATGTCTGTTCATATATCAGTTTGGAGACAAATCCTGCTACAATGAAGTAAAGGTAGCCTTAAGGCACCATATGAAATATTACAGATTACTGATTTATCAAGTGACAGTAACTAATGACAGGGAATAAACTGTCTTTTTCTAAGTCATCCCCTCATATAAAAGTATCATCAACGAACTGTCTATCAAAGTAGTACTTAGTTTTTGCACAGCAATCAATGTGGCTGGTCTTCATACTACAGCAGCTGGTTTGCAGTGGTAACTCCTAGTGATCTCTGCACACCACAGTTCTCAGGGATCTCTGCAAGAGTCAGGAATTCTCAGCAGATGTCCAGGATCAACTGCTAGAAGATTAACAGGGGACTTTTGCAGAGAGTGTTTCTCCTTATAGAGTGTGAAAGGGAATTTCATGTACGACTACATTACAGCTATCTGGAAAGAGAAATTAAGTTCAACAGCAGTGAAAGCCATTGAACCATGCTAGAAGTTTACAGACTTTAAAGAAAAAGTTAATTTCTATTTTCTTTTACCCACAGGTCTACCCACGGATAGCGCCGGCATTTTGGCACTACCTGCGGGTAGAAGTGAGTAGCGGGTATTCGAATACTCCCACATCTTTACTTTACAGTTTACTAGTATTTACTGACTTCCTAGTTTGTCCATCATGCAAAAATAATTAGCTACCATTCTAGCTGCCATTTTCTGTGAATGTAGTCTTGTACTAAATCCATATTGTTTTGACTACAGTGTAATCACTAACCCAAGTCACAAAGATGTGATGTGTTTATATGCAAGATTAAAGACAAAAAACTGAAATCTAAGTCAAGGCCATATCATACATTATGACTAGAGCACAAAATCAAAGTACAGAAATCCATACCTGCACCTCCTTTTCTAAACACATTTTACATTCATGAGAAGAATATGGAGCTTCAGTTCTGCTATATCATTTTTGCAAAGTTTGTACAACTCAACTTGATATCATTTCTCCCCTCTTTTGTCCCTCAGGAGCATGAGCAGCTCAGCTATTCCTCCACAAGGTCCAAGGCTCCAAGTGTTATCATCACAGGTCTCAAGCCAGCCACCAAGTATGTATTTCATATCAGAGTCAGGACGGCAGCAGGATACAGCGGCTATAGCCAGAAGTTTGAATTTGAAACTGGAGATGAAAGTAAGTTTCACTGAAGGAAAAATAGTCAAATACAGTAGAAGTAGCATGTAATTCTAAAACAGTGAGTCACTGGCAGTTTGAATGGCTGAATCCATACCATTTGCTTATCACAAAGTGACCACTGCTATATGAAAAAAACAAGTAGGCCTCAGCCTCACACTTCTGGATTTTTAACAACAAATAGAATTTTTAGCCCAACACTGCAGCTGAAAGAATGTTTTCTTCTGCAGAATTTCCCTCTGGGTCCCTTCCAACTTGAGATATTCTATGATTCTGTGATCCTTTCTTTGCTTAAAGGTGGCCTTCCTTTTGACATCTAGAAATTCCCTTAGTCAGGCTTTACTAAGTCCAGCAGCTTCATGCAAGCTCCCAGAACACAGTGATGGAGTCTTTTCTTGGTCGTTGTTAGTGCTCCCAGATTCTACAAATAAAAAAAAAGAAAACTTTTATATGCATTTCTGTCAACCAATAAGCCTACTAAATTTGCTAGTAAGAAGCAAAAAGCCTACATATTCCTACAGAATATACAAAAAGCTTGATGCTATGTGTGATGTTCATGCTCTAAACAATTTTATATTTCAGTCATGTATTGCCCTCCACGTTCAAAGAAACTGCAAACAAGGTATTTACAAGCATTTCAGATAAAATTAGTGTAGTAGATACAACACTAAAACACTCATTAATGAAATTACTTTAATTAACCAATTATGTATACCATGTTTTTCATTACTGTTTTAGAATTTAAGTTGCTTAAGCTAAAGTACAGACTCAGAACTATGCAAGTATTTTCAAGAGCACCCATGGGTTTGTGTACCATTTTCATTGTTTCTTAACTTCTAATTCAAAACTGGTTTAGGGATAGATTTCCAAGTGCTTAATGCCTAATTAGACTGTTTAAAATTTTCTGGATACTTAAGCCAATTGGTTTGAATAGGAGTTGAACACTTGGGTGCTTTAAAGAATTTCAGTAGATCCTGTTTGCATCTTCTGATGCAATAAATACTAAGCTTTAGGCACCCAGGGACATAACTCCTAGCAAAAGTAAATGGTATTTAAACCTCTATGAGCCTGTCATGTTTGTGGAAATGTGACTTACTCATCTGAATGAGGAAGACTGTGATTCCAGTGACATTTCTCTCATTGGCACTGCCGACAGAAACATCTCCTGGGAGTGAGATTCCACCCATTCCTTCCCAGCCTCATGTCTCCTTCTCAGTTGCATTAATGCAACTGGCTCTTGGGCTGCGTGGTGAGCTAGAGCTCACAACACACTTAAACATTTATTTCTTCTATTACTTCTAAGTACTCACTGTGAATCTTGATGGTGAAACATAAATACCCATTATATATTTGCTGTTTACCAACGTTTATTGCTTAAGCTTGTGCCTGACTAAAAGTATTTGATTTGTTATAAATATAAATAGTGTGATTGAAAGGAAATGTAGACAGAAGAGTTTTTGTTTATGATCAATTGAGCTGGAGGTTGAGAGAAATTCTGCCGCTGTTTGAAATGGTACCTGGAGCTAGATAAAGACTTCAGTTTCATTAAAAGGGTACTTCAAAGGCCTGTGGTCTTAGTCAAATATTTATGCAGTACTGCTTTAGATTTCAAAGGGGAAAAAGAAGTAAAGTAAGTGCCTGCTGGTAAATATTACTTATTTCAGATTGAAGCAGTACTCGGTGACCAGTCAAATGATGCCTTGTTACTCTCCAGATATCTTACTTGCTCACAGCAGTATTTTGAAAATTGGCCTATTCTAAACTTTAAGGCAATATCAGATGATTATGATCATTCATTTGTATCCCTTTCATAACACGGGCCAAATGTCTAATTCAGTAACTTTTCCAGACAGCGAATGATAGTAGATTGAAATGTAATATTTACCATATACAAATAGTCTTGATTTAAAGTCTTCCAGTAGTGGGGAGCTCACCATATTTATAGGTAGATAGTGCCAGTGTTTAAGCCTCATAATTAAAAATTTGCACCTTATTTCTAGCCTGAATTTTTTTATTTAGCTTGTACCTTGTGACCCTTTTCTGCCAAATTAAAAAGCCAAATACTACCAGAAATCTCTTCCTCATCTAGATGGGTGTAGGCCATTTTTCAGAACTCTCTTGTCTTTCCCATAAGTGATATAAATGCTTTCTCTCACTCTAAAAAAAAACAGGTTTTCCACACATGGAATAATTTTGTAGCTCTCCAAAATTTTAACATCCTTTTTGAAGTATGATATCAGAGCTGAACCTGATATTGAATTAAACTGGAAAACTAAATCTGTTTATGATGCCATAAACAGACCTAACACCACTTACCTCCTTATAATTCAGTTTTCTTTTACTTATAGGCCTAAACACTTGCTGCCTGAACTAGGGCATTGTCTTACACAGCTGAATAACTAGAACATAGCAACATTTTTGTTGGTACTGCTGTATTCCAAGATACTGACCTACATTTAGATGGAGGGATTGGGGAGGGTTGTGTTGAGACTTGGACTGCATAGTTATATCAGTACAAGTAAATGTTAAGTCACCCTTGCTGGCATGCATCTCTCTTACAAACCAGTCCAAGTCAAGCTGTGTAGGAATCTATCTTCATTATTTACTACTCTGGCAGTATGCAGCTCAGCTGAAAATTTTCTGAATTTTAATATATATTCTTCTCAATTATTCTGAAAGATACCAAATAATATTAGACCAAGGCAGATTATTGCAAGTCCCTCCATCCCTACCCATTAGAAATAAGTTACTTGGTGAAAATTCCACATTTGCAGTTACTTTTTGTGGTCTTTCAGTTAGCCAGATTTTAATTAATTTAATGTGAGCTATACTGATTTTATATAAAGTTAACAGTTTCATGAGAAGGCTGGGAAGAATAGAGTCTTTTAGAATTCTGTGTTTTCAACAGAAAAATTATCAACCAACAATCTCATAAAAATGACAAAAAATAAGTCAAGTGTTTGATAAAAATCTTTCTCAATTGGCATTAGCTTGTAACATCCTTCAGCTCTCTACTGATAGTACATGTTATAGTCTTAGCATCTAGAGAATTCCAGGACCAGTTACAGCTGAACATCCAAAGTTATTCCATTTACCCTGCTTGAATATTGACATAATTCGTTAATAAACTGTGGTAAAGTGAGCAATCCAAAATTAGGATTTTTCTTTAAAGTGATAGACAAGTTGTGAAAAAGTAACAGTTCATCAACTATGAGTGGTGTATATCAATGTCCTAAAACATACCATCCTTGGCAGGACAGTGCTGTCATGCTTTTTCCAGTTTACTGGTTGAAACACTATCTGTGCCACTTCAGTTATATAGGATAAAATTAGATACATCATTACTAGGAACACTAAGACATTTTGGTATAACTATTAATGGTGGTGCATGAGGCAGAAAGAAGACCAACTCTGTAGCAGTAATGAAAAAAGTTAGTTAATCATGCAATGCTGATCTGATTTTTGGGAAGCCCCCTCACTTAACGACCAGCAAACTGAGACAGCCGTTGCCTGGGGAGCTTGTTGCTGTCGAACTCTTGTCCCTGCCGCAGAGACCAATAAATGGAACATCTAAAAGAGTAAAATTTGTACATTCTTTGTGAAAGGAGATGGAGTTACCTAGAGAAGTCAGAAAAATTCTCTTCAAGGAAGTGGGGGGGGATGAATGGATGTTGTCAGGCATTTCTTCCACTGTTAAAGCTAAGAGGCTGCTTTTGATGCTGTTCCTTATTGCCATTTTATTCAGTCTCCCTGTTTCAGTACCTTACAGGCAAAAGACTTCTACCATAGCTGATAGGGTTTCATAGACTCCAGCACACACATGTGTACCGCTGCTGTGGCTATAAATTGAAGCATAACCTCACTTGTAGTTCCTGCTTTTATGTGTAGGATCATAGATTATTTTGGGTTGGAAGGGACCTTTAAAGGTCATCTCATCCGACGAGATCCGGTTGCTCAAAGCCCCATCCAACCTGACCTTGAATGTTTCCAGGAGTGGGGCATCTACCACCTCTCTGGGCAACCCATCCCGGTGTTTCACCACTCTCATCATAAAAAATTTCTTTCTTATATCTAGTCTAACTCTACCCTCTTTTATTTTAAAACCATTACCCCTTATATAGATACCTCCTGATTGTATCAAAAGTACCTGGTATCAGGAGTACCAACTATCTGAGTCACCACAAAAAACTCTGGTCCTACCTAGGATAGAATAAAATGTATTCTGAGAACAAAAAAATCATTTGTCCCAGAGCAAACATACTTTAATCTGGAACTGTTTTCTCTCTCCCTTTCTATTTTTCTCTAACTAGCTTTTTATGGAAGTCTTTGGGTTTTGTTTTTAATTAATGATTCAAAGCATTCTTTTTTTCTGGAGGAATGTTTTTTACTGTATCACATCAGAGGCCCTTGTGCCTAGAGGAATTTGTAAAATATTGAACAATTTACGGCTGTTAGGCAGTGCAGTGTTTTCATGCTGTCGCTTTCTTGTGCAGGGCTTGTTCTAATACCGAGGGTATTTTCCATGTCAGCCTTCCTGTCATAGGGAAAAAAAAATCTGAAAGGGAACTAGTTGTCTTGTTCCAGGAGAAACTTAAAGGGCAAACTAACATGTGTACAGTGTGGACTAGTGGTTGGGCCAAACAGAGTGATAAATGTAAGCACATGATGATTTTTAATCCAAAAGAAATGTAAACTTTTGTATGCTTCAAATAAATCATATTAACAATAAAAAATTAAAAATTTTAGAAATCCTAATAGAATACCTGATTAGGTATTTTACACATTTGAGGACTGTGAAAAATTAATTGTCCTGAAACCCTGATGTTGATGAAACAATAACTAATTTCTTTACTGTAGGCAGAGGTGGTGACTTTCTTGTATTGCCAGATCTGCTGAACTCTCACATTCTTCCTCCTCTTCCCACATCCACAAAATCTATCTTTAACTTTTCAGTGTCAAGTCATGCTAATTTGGATTTGCCACCAGATGTGATTTAGACCCTGAGCTCCATTCTTTCCAGAAATCCAAAGCTCGAGAGGGGTCCTGAATCATGATTTTGATAGAGGTCCAATATTGTTTCAAGCACATGCTCTGATTCGTGCCACGACAGAGAAGCTGTCCCTAGGATTTTTAGAAATACATTAAATTGCCAAGGCAAAATGGAGATATTTTTTGTTAGAATGTTCGATGTTTTAACAATAGTAAATTAAAATTCTGGTTGAAACAAACAAATGAGATGGCACATATCTCATATTTAGAAACTAAATCTTGCTGGATCTCTCCCCATGTCTGCCTAGTCCTACTATTCATTCAGTAGTAGTCAGCACTGGATACCTCAGAATGCCTCACTTTAATGTTGAAGTATTTCCTTACTGTTTTTTATATTTTCAGCCATTTGTTCTTCAAATTTGACTTTGGCCTATCTGATTTCTCTACTGTATGTGCCCAGAAGCTCCAGAGACTTTACTTTTCCTCTGCATTTCCTAAACAAGAGCCACATCGTTGCTCAGATCTCAAACTGCTTGCACAGGCTTTCCGTTCATCCACTGGTCAGGGAGCTAATGTTAGGGGCAACACTTGGAAGAAGGCTTTTCAAGCGATTACGTACCAGAAAGTTTTACATGTTTATGCTAGTGATGGCATTAGTTTTCCCATTTAAAAGTCCTTTTTAAGATTGCCTTTCCACTGCCTCCTCCCTTTCGCACATTCCCCCTTAGATTGGAGCCCATCAGCTCACTGGAGCACAGGAACTGCTGCACTTCTGAAAATGTAAAGGTTACCCTAATTCGACTATATTTTTCTTTCCTATTGTTCTTAAGCACTGTTGTTTACAATGCCTTGTAAATCCATCTAACAGCCAGTTCCTGTCTATTAGAGCTCCGGTTCTCACTGTCCACACTTACCTATCTTGCAGCTACTCACTATTATCTGTCTAGCTGTCTTTCTGTCACTTTTTTATCTTTCAGTCTGCTGGAAAGTCCATGGCCTGATAGATGTCAGATTGAAATAAGTAAAGGATGTAGCTAAGAGACAGAAGTGAGCTGTCATTATGGCTTCCAGCCCTTTTATACCAAATACACAACCTTTTAAAATATTTTGGAGAAATTTGCTCAAAGAAAAGAAAGGGCAACAGAGCTGGAAGATTCTCTCTGTCTTTCATCCTCTTGCCCTGTGACTAAAAGGTCTGCACCATTTTTTCCAGTCTGACCGGTGAGGAAGGATATTTCCCTTCAGCCCAGATAGGAGGGAAAGTGCAAGCTCCTCCTCCACACATTTGAGTGAAGAACCCAGAGAGGAGCTGAGACAGGGCATGGATGTAAAGAGTAGATGGTGGGGACAGAACTGACACCAGGCTGGATGCAGAAGGGATTTCTGGGCATGGTGTTAAGCAAGGAAGCTGGAATGATGAAGTTAGACGCTTTAAATGTCATTTTGGGCATATAACCTGAGTTAAACATGAAGAGCAAGGGGAGTGAAGAGTTTATCTGGATAATACCCTTCTGGGTACATCTATGAGACATGCTGCAGTTTTAAAATCAAATCACTACTTTGACTAGTCACATCAGTGGCAGCTCCAATGTGTTTGGAGAGTTTTGACACCCAGACATTATAGTATACTATGTAATCATCTGCTGGGATAAGTAATAAATCCTTTTCCTTGTCTTATGCTACCCATTTTTTAAATTATGTTTTTGTCAAAATGAACTGATTGAGCAGACAGGCAGAGAGAATGAAACATACTACAAGAAAAACAGCCAGCCCAGTTAGATAGGGGCTAAGCTCCACTATGAGTCTTAGCAGTGCTAGTGGTTTACATATTCCTGTTGCACCAGCACTTCCTCACCCCCTTGCCTGTCAGCTTTAACATACATGATACAGCCACATTCGTCCCTGTGATCACAAAGCTAGTAATCATCCCTGCACTGGACAGATTTGGGTGGTGCATAGTTGGCAGATATGAGACCATGCACTGGACAGTGTAGAGACAATAAAATACTGATTTTAGCTATATGAATGCTGGCTGTGTTGTCTAACAAATGAGATTCTGGAAAAAATGCTATATACTTCTATGTTTAAATGCAACACTCTAATACGTACATACAAAGAAAAGAAATAAGATTGCAGGAACTTGCTTGTCTTTGCAACCTATCCTAATTATTTTTTAAACCGAGTTTTTCTGTCTTGCATAATCAAGAATAGTCCTGAGGAGAAACACAGGGTCATATACCAATATGCACAGATGATGGAGAGGAAAAATGAAGAAAGACAAAGCAGGAAATGACAAAAAAGATTCAAGAAGATGCACAACAGAAACAATACATGTTAAATCTCTTATTATTTACAACTTGAACTTTACCTTAAAAGAAAGCTGGAGAAATGAGAAAAGAACAGAGAGATCAAGGGACATGCTGAATTTACTTTAGAATGGCAAAATGCTGTAAAAAAATTAATTATTAAGTGTCCCTGATTACTGTCTTCTCACTGCCTAGATAGTGTTTTATGGTACCTTTTACCTGCGTGTGAAGAGTCTGTGTATGCGCATACACATGTGCTTATATATGTGTTGTTCACTGCACTGTGCCTTTATTGATTTCTACAGGGATCACTTCAAGCAAAAATAAGTATTTCCATCATTTTGCCTTACCTGCCTCTCTGTCAGTTTTTAACAAATCCACATTTTCCAATTATACTTGTCTGTCATTTGACATTTTTATCTGACAAGTAAATTAAGGTCATCGGGAAGTTTCAGGCTTGAAAGCCCCTTATAGTGATTTGGCTACTTGAAAAAAAAACCCTAATGTATTGGACTCTGGCACCTCTGCCAACACAGTAAAATACAAACAAGAGGAACAGAATGATCACTTTTTAAATACGTACAGTGTCAGCTAAAAATCATATTGCTTAGAGGTGGAAAGAACGAAGTCAGTCTGGAATTGCTCCCCTTCATGAATTTGACTCTGGTTCCTGATAGAAAATACACATTATTAAACTGATAGATTGCATTCTGTTAAACACCAAGAAATAGCAGCTCCACTCAGCAGAAATGATCCAGGACATGTGACTTTCTTCATCTTGATAGGTGCAGAGTGCTTCTTTGGACCATGGAATCAGTCCCTACATTTGCACCTTAATTCATGAAGAAAGGCCCTGGGTTGCCTCCTCGGCAATAAATGTCTGTTGAAGAAAACCACAGCTAATTTATCTGAGCCTGTGGTTTGCTTTTCTCCTGCTGAAATCACTATTTTTGCACACCTCTTTTTCCTATTTAAAAAAAAAAAAAGAAAAAAAAAAGAGGGTTGCATTTTGTCCTCTCCCTTCCATTCCAGAGATGGGCAAGACAGACTCATCTAAAACCTCCTCCTTCACTTACAACTTCAAACTGTGCCTGGCTGTAACAGTCTTTGCAACAGGTAGCACAGACCCCACTAGACTGAAAATAGTATTCAGCATGTGACTGTAGAGCCTGTTATTATTTGCATTGTTATTTGTGTGGCATGATATTTATTATGTTGTATTTTTCCAAATAAATCTGACCCTGTAGAATGTAACACAACACAGAGCTAGAATCCATTCCCTAGATATCACTAGTTATCATTTTGGAGGTTAGCCATTCAGTGAATATTTGCTACATCATTTATTGGATGATTTTACATGTCTGTGGACAGCTTATGACCACAGACACTGAACACCTTGTAATTTACTGCCTGTGCCTATCTCCGCTAAATTATATGGACAGAAGCCTAATGGCAAAAACAAGTTGGTTTTGCTGAAAGTTTGACTTAAACTACTACTGGTTTTATTTGCTTTACTAGTATTACAAAGCCAGTTTACACTGCTAATTTCTAAACCAGTCACAAATATTATTTAGAAGCCAAATGTTTTTATTGGAAACAGCATTTTATGAGGCTTTGGGCAGCAATGCGTGCATTGTATTGGGCTTCATCAACTGCAAAGTGAGATAATATAGCCTGCTGAGCTTTCTAGGCAGCAGCCTAGGTGATTTCCCTAAGCTTTAATCATCTGGTGCCTAAAGAAAGCTGAAGATTTTGCTTATGGAACAGTTTGCAAGTTTACAAAATCAAAGTTGCTTTCCTGATAAATCTAAAATACATTTTATTTTCTACATTTATTACTGTTGTCAGAGGTCATTGAATAGAATTATTTATTCTCCTTTCAGAACAATGTTATGTTTCTCATGGAAACAGTAATAATTAGGTAAATGTCATGTGGTCAAAATGTTCAAGTGTAACTGAGTTTAAGAAATAAAATTTTGGAGTCACAAGATAGGAGATAGAGAAAAAACTGAGCCTAATTCTTTTTCTGCTCATGTAATACTTGGACAGTGAGGACCAACCAGACTGTAAGTAGGTACTTTGTCAATGTAAAGATTTAATATTATACAGAATAAATTAATAAAAAGAGCAAGTGTCTAGAGACCAGATAATTTCAGGTGATCTTTTTTAACTCCTAAATATCCTACAAAAAGCAGAGAGAAAAACATGAGGTATAAGAAAATCAGTATTTTTTTTCAACTACAGTGTTGTCAATCACCAGAGCATGCTATAGGTAAAACTGTATACATTTTGTGACAATTAAACTAAACACCAGACGTACAGAAGAGTGTGTGAGGCTACACATTAAGTGTTCTTTTTCTGCTTTGCTTTCTCCTGAACCCAGTTTAATATCTCCTGCATACATAGCACTGCCGCTGACTTCACTGAGACAGTTGGAGGGAGAGAAGTTCTGAATTAAATGCAGGATTAAGCTAAATAAAGCTAAAGAAAAAGTACGTTCTAGTTTTGTGTCCAAAATCCTGTCATATTCAAACTTTGGTAAATTGCAAATGTCTGATAACGCCAGCTCCTCATTTTAAAACCTGTAAACATCTTCTCCCCTTCATCCTAGTTGGGACATGGATTATGGTTTTTCACTTCACAGGCGCATTCGCATCTGATGTCCTTCTAAGCACCGAGGAAACTATTACAGAGTAATTGCAACATTACACCAGTGAAATGTTATCACTCATTCTGCAAGAACCCTGGGTGATGGAGCTTTAACCTCTTTTCTTTGTGCTTCTCTTTCAGCTTCTGATATGGCTGCGGAGCAGGGACAGATTCTTGTAATTGCCACTGCTGCTGTTGGTGGATTCACTCTCCTGGTCATCCTCACTTTGTTCTTCCTGATCACTGGGAGGTAATTAACACCACAGTGTTCTCATTTACTCAGGGTCAGAGTCATCCAAAACTAAGAATTTAAGAATAATAGTTAAGTCAAATTTAAGAATAATAGTTAAGTCATTTAACCACATTTTCAGTGCTAAAATAAGGGTTAGACATAGCGGGGTCAATGTCCTCTTTGTTCAGCACTGCTCATACTCACAGTGCTATTGTGAGTGTTGTTTTTCATTTTAATAAAAGCAGTTTGGGGAGCTAAGCAATTATGTGAAATCAGGAAATAGCTTGGCTATTTTAAAAATAAGTTTCTGGACCTCTTGCTTGCAGAGCAAGAATATAAAAATACAATGTACCTGCACCCTCAAGGCTTTGACATTAGAAGACAAAAAACACGGTATTTTTTACAAAATCTCGTACCTGTCAATTGCAAAGCTTTGGAGTGTGTAACCTTAGGATTTTTGATGTCTTGGGGTTGACAATGTAGCTTGCTAAAGGCACTTGAGTGGACAATTTTTTATTACTTTTGCCATATTAAAATTGTAGGAAAAATCATACACGATTTATATATATTTTATATGCACATTTCTGCATCTATTAAGATAAAATACAGGAATTATGTAACTAAATTAAATTAAGGAAAACTTTACTCCCAAATATTAGAATGATTCTACTGCCTGTGATATCACTGGTGAACAGAAAATAGCTTCCTGAAGGTCCTGTTTTATTGCTTTTTGGCTTTTTTTTTTAGATAGAATTGAAGATATCCCAATTAAATCTACATTACAGCAGTACTGTTGCCCTGGCAGGGGAGTTCACCAGTCTGGACAATGATTATTTTTTATAACTACCCTGATCCTTATACTTGCAATTCTTTTAGTACGGTGCTGATTGTCCACCTTCCTTCAGTTGATGTGTTGATCAGGATCAAATAATGACATTATGCAAATTGGATGAGAAAGCATTTCGATTTGAGTGGTCAGACACCATGCTCAATTACACACTGAACGTTTTAAGGGAACTCACAAATTCTCATTGGACATGCTAAAAAACACACATAGAGATCGGAACATCAGTCCTTGCTGGAGCTCAGATTCCCCCAGGCATAGCTGCTTCCATGGTGCCTGTTTCCTTTTTCACTGAGCCTCCAGGTGCTTCCTGTGTGATTTCAGGACTTCAACTGCTTCCACCAGGAAACAAAGCAGAATTTAAAAGGACAAAGACACGTCCCGGTCTACTGTGTGAGGCATCAGTGGCACCACAGTGCTGCCATGGATCAAGAAAGCCTAAAACCAGGCTGATACTCTGTAGAGGTATGGGCCTTTGGGCAGAGGAGCCGGGCTCATAGCTCCTGCAGTAGGCTCTGTAGGGGCCTGTTGTGTGGGCTCTGGCCCCACTCTACCCTTTTCCCCTTCCCTCCTTCAGACGCATAAAACAGCTGGTGGAAGAGCCTCCATGTGAGGAGGATTCTTTGTGGAGTTTCCTTCTTACCTGGCTTGAGGACAGAAAAAATCCAGAGTTGGGATAGGATTCTGCACTATTCCTGTCCTAGTTTACAGCCTGTCTTTACACTTAGAGATGTTACACTGACTCCTCTGAATGTAATAATGGTCATCACAGACAGGGCTGATACCTATAGACAGTGCTGCACTTTCAGATTTGTAATTAAGTTTCTGTTTTGTTGGTATAGCATTACCTCTAATTTGAAAGGAAAGTGAAGTCCTATCAGTGTAGGCTGGAGGTTTTATTTACAGTACCCCAGCAATCAAATATGGCACTACAGTAGCTACCATTACGTGAATTACTTTCAGAAAAGAGAGGAATTATTCAAGCAAACTTTTGAAGAAAATGATTGTGTGGAATCCTTACGTGGAATCCTGAAACATAACTCCAAGGCTTTCTTTAGAAAAAACTCACTAAACTCAGGAATGAAATAAAATATGGAAATGGGTTTCTTTCTGTGTTTATTCCTCCTGTTAGCTAATGTTAAGGATATCAGAGATTCTCTTAGCTTTCTAACATCTTACTCAATGGGACTATTTTAATTATGTAAGATATGAATTCATTGTGAAGTGCTGCTTAAATGCAGTGATAAGAGTGTATTGCACAGAAGACAGAGCAAGAAAATTTTGAATAAATACTCAGTTTACTCTAGGTCTGGAGGCAGATTTCTGCATGAAAAATGGGATTGGTACCCTACAGATGTGCTCTGCTTCACTGTTTAGAATGCGCAATTTGATGAGCTGTCGAGTCGCGGGGCTGCTGATGAGTCTATTCATAGTGGAGACACTGGGTTAAATGAGCACCTGCCTCCGCACTTCACTGAGTGATTATCCACCAAAAGCAAGCAGGAAGCACGGCTGTCAATTGCAGATAGAAAAATGAAAGCAACAGAGACTTCAAGGCATGGGATATGCAGTGAGGCGGGGGTCTTGGCTATATTCCAGGAAATGCGATGTTAAAGCTCAGTGTGATTTATTCCTATCATTACAGAAATTATTCTTCTCCGATTGTTCTGTAGCCAACACTAAGAGGGAGTGGGGAGCTGGAGCTGGAAGACTCCTCTGCCGGTGATTACTCACTCACTGGCTTCTGTAGTCAAACTTGGGGCCACGTGCATACTTAGGAGGATTGGACAGGGTTAAAGCTTTGTTTCTTTGACTGTTCCCTTGGGCAGACACTTCAAGTGTAAGAGCTTGTGTTCAGTGTGCTTGGCAGTTGGCGTCTTACAGACCAGTTGTTCAGGTCCTAAACATGGCACTGGCATGCTTAGTGGTCCCAGCAACCGGTGTACAATCTAAAGATTTCCACAGAAGCTGAGAATCCACTGGCTGCTATTTCCTTCCATAAGGGTACATAACCACGACAGCTTCAGAAGTTTCTGTCCCTCAGGTGTTCATCATCACCTCTGTAGCAATGAATGAATTTGTGAGTGTTCCTACTCTGCTTCAGTAGTTTAAATGAACCATTGAAATGAGGTGGGTGTGTTCAACTATTTCTCATATCTCCATTTTAGTATTTTACTGGATATAAGATCTATAATTAGTTTATTTTATTTTTTAAGGCTGGTCACAAACACACAGAGGCCAGTCATTTTTTTCAAGCTGGTCTTGGAACTGGATGTGTGTACACCAAAGCACATGGCCACACGCACTGCTATTCTCCACTGGGGGCAGTGCCCCAACAGCCCTTAGCCCTTAGCCTAGCCCATAGACCAAAAGATTTCCCTCTAAATCATACTTCTTAGGCTGTTCAGTGAGTGAGAAAGAGCTTTAAGACCAAGAGTAAATATTTTGCTTTTTCTTCACTGAAACAGTTGCTCCTACCATGTAACCCTCTAAATCAGCATTAACAGTCCTGCAGGTAGGCAGCATTCAGGCTGGGGGACATTTCATTACAGGGAACCTGAAAGCTTGCTATGTGGCAGTTTTTTCCAGCATACCCTTGCATTGTCAGGTGAGGTTGCTAACAATTCATGAACATCCACAGTTTTGTGTTGTTTGCCAAGGATTTGCAATTTTATAGCAATCATACAGGCACATGCTAAATCATTGTACTTGCATAGCAAGCTACATATATTTTATCCCATATGATAGCTGCTATCTTAGAAGAAATAAGAAGTCAGTGCCTGGCTCAGACTGCATAGAGCTACTCAGGAAAAAAAAAAAAAGTGGCCCTGATTTGAAAAAATATTTTGGTTTTTTATGAAACATGGTGAAGTCATAGAAACTATTATCTTACGGTTTTTTTATGAGCTTTTTTGACCCACTGGATATGAAAGTTAATAGGATAAGGTTTAATTAGTACAAACCAATGTATGCAACAAAAATGCAGGGAAGTAATAATTTATTAAAGTATCAGGATTCTTTGGAATCTATTCATAACTAAAAATATATTACAAATGCAAAGATTCTGGCTTTCTAAAAGTGTGGATAAAACTTAATGTACATTTATTTTATGTATGACAAGTATTTTAATTAAAACCTCACTTGTTTTTCTTAAAAGATGCCAATGGTACATAAAGGCCAAAATGAAATCTGAAGAGAAGAGAAGGGCTCATTTGCAAAATGGACATTGTAAGTCATTCAACCCTGTGTTACATAATATCTATATCATGTTTTAAATGAAGACTGTTCATTGTTTCCTGTACAGCTTTTGCCCTTGATGTTTTAATCTGGCCATTTGAGTAGCTCCTTATTGTCTGCACCATCGAGGGTGTCTATTTTTATTTGTATGTCCTCTTGAAGAATTTCACTGAATTCACTCTAGTTAATAAGGCTTTGGGGTATTCTATTAATAATATTTATCAGTTTTTCAGGTATATTTCTTTGAATTTCTCAGCTGCTCTGGACCATATTGAACTTCTGCCTCAAAATTCCTCTCTCGGTGACTATGTGCCTTATTTGTATCCAGTTCTCTTTGGCTTTAGGGATCTATGCTTCCAGCCACACAAGAAATAAAAAGTGGAATGGGTTGTTTTTCCTCCTGTTCCTTCTCAATGATCAGTACAGCGAGAGAAAAACCCCGTCAATCTCTCATTGGCATTATATTAGTTCATTTAGTAGTTTAGCTACTCAGTTTAAATTACTAGTCTCACCCTTTTGCATTAGAGTAACAATCTAAAGGTTTTATTTATTCAAAATTTATTATACAAAGGTTATTAAATTTTTTTTGTCATTTTTTATAACATCACTGGAAATACTATGATCAAGACAAAAGTTAAGTTACCAGAAGTAAAATCTTTTTTCAAGTGACACCACTATATCCAGCCAAGTGGCTATTTCTGTCAAGGAAAAGGGCACATTTCTCCATAACAGATACTTACTAGGAAGATTTGTCATTTGTTTCCAAACATGGTCAGAAAGGAAAGAAGACAAAAACCTTCCTGCTGGAGGGTTTGATATATGCCTCTGAGACCGTGACTGAATTTGAGAAAAGCCTCACTCAGTGTCTTCCAGGCCAGGGTAAATGATGACTGTATTTCATGGTGACACAAAGCTTCATCTCAGAGGCTTTTCATTCATTTGCAGTTACCTCAGCATCAGACTTGAGGGGGCAAGTCTCTACTCATGTATGTGCTCCACAGAACCAAGGATAAAGAGAAATTACTGTGATTTACCCCAGCAGCTAAGACTGTATTGCCAACAATACTGCCGCCTTTACACTGAGCACTCAACACCTCCATAAGAAGTACGTCCTTCATGCTAGCAGCAATCTGTATCTGGCTGCTGACTACCTATAGATTTGGTATCCAGCATCACAACTTGAAACAATATGTGGGGCTGCACAGTCTCTGCTGGGATCAGTATAAGGGTGACCTCTCTGGACTGGCTGAAGCTGTTTAAAAAACTCTGCTGCAAAATCTGCACCGGTTAGTGTTGCCTGTTTCTGTTCCCAGATTTGTCATGTCCATGCTTTACATCCTATGCTTCCGCTGTGTGCAGAAGAATACCATCTCTTGTTCATCCTTCCTCTCTTGCTTGGAAGTTCACTGTGAGTCAGAGGAAGATTTCAGGAAATAAACTCCTTGAAGGGAGTTAAAAAAGGGTCCATGATCTTGCAGAAAACCTTACACCTCATGATGTCTGGTGCCCTCCCCATTTCTGTGTGGTGTGTGTACTCTATCAGCAGTGATCCAAATGGCTGTCGCGCACCGCATAATGAAGCCCAGCCACATTCTTGTGTCCAGAACACGTTCTTCACCTAATGCATTTAGGCTCATCAGATAATGAGCTGCTTTAGACTCAGCCATTAAGTGATAAGAGGAAGAGGGCTGAGAGGTACTCAATTCTTTTAAAAGAGGTTCTCTAGACCCAGCTGCAGTACCCTCCTCTTATCCTGATAAGTTGATGCATTATCTACATCAACTTCTGTTAATGGTTTGAAAGTTTTCCAGAACTTAATCATCACATGCCAGCAGCCTAAAAAAAATCCCCATCCACATAGTCCAAGAGAAACAACATAAGTTCTTGGACATGCTATACTCAAGAACACAAGGAATATTAGCCATGCCAGAAAATGATGGCTTGCTGGAGCCTGCCAAAGCAATCTGGCACCAACACACTATTGCCACGGCCATCTCTAAGGAAGCAGACAGAAATTATCAGCGCCTTGTAAATGCATTTGGATATTTTTGCTCTCGTCTTGCACCTGGGTCTCTGGTTGTTCCAGCTGATCAGAAGAGAACAAAGCAGCACAGTCTTCCTGGACCCATCCTCAGAGAAAAGGTTCTCAAGCATTAGACCTGTTTGGCAAAAGGAAGTTCAGCCATCCGCCCATAAATGAAAGGAGTGAATTAGAAAGCACTGTTTTCAAAGTAAAGGACAGCTTGCCTAAATTGCCCAAGGATCAGCAAAAGGGAATATAGACTGCTTTGGCAGTAATCACTGTTAGTCTTGAGGATCCGTTTTTCCCAATATCTTTGAGCCCTCACTTGGTGCCCCTGTAGACACCCTTTCAAGTGACCAGCTCAGAGCTCATATTTTCTCTCATGACTTGCTGCATTTTCCAGATTTACCAGCGGTACTCGAAGCATTCCTTAAGGATGTGAGCTAAGTGCAGATGCTTCAAGGAGCATCTTCAGACTAAAATACTAAATAGCATTTGGAAAGGAAATGCTTACAAAAAAAAAAAAGTACTTTATCTTACCCAATATAGCTTTTTCCTTAAAACTTAGTGTTATGGGTTTGTGTGGTGCGGTTTTTTTTTCCTTTGGTAGTGGGGGAGGGGGGTGCAGAGGTGGCTCCTGTGAGAAGCTGCTAGAAGCTCCCCCGGCTCCAAGTTGGACCCACCTCTGGCCCAGGCCAACCCGATCAGTGACGGTGAGAGCGCCTCTGGGAGAACAGATTTAAGAAGCGGAACCAGCAGTGTGGGGGTTGGAACGTGAGAGGAACACCTATGCCGATACTGAGGTCAGTGAAGAAGGAGGGGGAGGAGGGGCATCTGAGGAGGCTGATG